>JAJQOW010000591.1:0-97381 GCA_037975125.1 Latrodectus hesperus | reverse complement strand
AAGTACAGTAGAACTCCAATCATCCGAATCACATTTTCAGAATACTTTCAGAAAAGAAAATAAGTTATACTGAAGAATAAAAGGAAAATGAGAAAAAGGAAACAGCTCAAGAAAAGGCAAGGTAAGAGAAGGAAGAATATGAGAATCACGTGTCGCTTTAATAATTCAAAATCCTTCTTTTGAAAATTCCTCGATATTCAGAAGTTAATGCGAAAGATATATAAAGAGAAATGGATTATGAGCCAAGTTCTAGATTGCAAATGTAAACTTATTGAAAGTGTCTAAAAAGAATATGATCTTAATGCCCAAGCTGCAGCAGACACGAGACCATCAACTAGTGAAATATTTGAAATTGCTTTGAAGTGGATGGAGCATCAGCCCGATGGTGACCACCTGCAACTTCACTCTATTAAGCGGAGGCCCGAAAACATGAAGGCAGCGAAACAGCTTACTCTGGCCGCAGTGTTCTGCAAGCAATGACTTTCATTCGCAGCACTGCGCATGCGTACTGTATTAATGAACAGCACTTGTAACTACCTAAAGATGTAAAAGCGTTATTTTTCCATTTAACAGACTAAAGTTTATTTAAAAACACGAAACATTTTCTCTCGTTTTCAACGTACAATAATTAATTTAAATAGAATCTTTATATTATAAACAAAAAAATCTAATATATCGAATTTATGATTATGCGTAGGTGGCCCGGTCCTAATTGAAGTTCTACTGTAATGAGGGAATTAAAAGAAATTTTGCTTGAGCTTATAAAAAAGAAATTCTTTGACTATAACTCTTTTATAAATTTTTTGTACATCACAAATATTAAATCTTTAACAATTAATCATTTTGCTTTGTCGCTTAACGATCATTTTTTTGCACACGTGGTCTAATTAGATCGGAACCTACGGTTTTAAAGTGGATCTTTAAGAATTAAATATGCTAAAAATAGTTGTGACTTAGAGAAAAGAGATCATAATAAGCTGAATTATGAAGATAATTAAAATTTGCGATGAATAATTTAAATCAATATTTATCAGCTAGAAAAGTGAAAATCGAAGTATTAGAAAATGTAGTCAGGTGGAATGGATTGATTATTGTTCAAATACTGTGAAATTATAAAAAAATCCTAATTTCGGAATAGAAGAAGAATGTTTTTTTTTAACCAATTGCGGATGGCTGAGTGACTAATCCATCGCCACAACATGGCGGGAAACAGCTTAGCATTAATCGTTACCCAGTGAGCACATGTGAACCAAGTCACGGAGGTTCACGAGTAGCATTACCAACGTTACTCCATCTCAAACCCGTTTATAAGGTGGGCCACATTCATTCATCATCTGAGGAAAAGACAAAGAAGCATCCTTACCCGAACTTAGAGTTAGGAACGAACTTAGAGTAGGTTCCTTAGATTTAGGAACGCTAACCACTCAGCCATCGGCCGGCCGTGCAAGAGCATAAATTTAAGTACATGGAGATGGTAATTTTTTGTAATATACCGTTACAAGCAGTAATCAAGTAAGAAAATTTCTAAAATGTTTTTAAAACTTTCATGAAAGTCAAAGATCTTAAATTAACCCGTGTCGCCCGAGTTCAGTTTGGGCAGAAGAAAAATTAACGTTTCTATTTTGTGAAGTTTAAGCTGAGTTCGTTTCTTCTTTAAGATACTTAATTCCCTATTTTCCTAATAAATGACACAAGTGGTCCTAATTTTTTACCAATTCCAATTTTGGTTCTAAAGGTAGTCCATGACTACAGCAACACTATGGGAGGTGATGTTAAAGTTGATCAACATCTTACAGACTTCCCGGTTACTAGAAAAGGAGATAAAAAATATTACTAGAAAATATTTTTCCATCTCCTTTACCAGGCGTTATATAAATAGCTCCTTTATTTTGCATACTTCAGCAGGAGTTGCGAAAAATATGAACTTCAGAAAATAAATTGTTGAACTAAATAAACCAAATGTTCAACTACCAGGACCATTGTGTCCTAGTGTAAGCTCACTGCGCCTCACAGGTCGACACTTTCCTGAACACATCCCATCAATGGGGAAAAATATACTCCAACCACGCAGTGTCTTATATGCTGTCGTAAAACCGATGAAGAAGGGAACAGAATAAGGTATAAGACAAGAGTTTATTGTAAAAATTGCAATTTTCAGGCTTTTGAGCTGTACCTTATCTTGGGGTATACCATACTGTAAAAGATTTGTAAAATTTATGTATTGAAAATCATATTGTTGTGTTTTTATGTTATACTAGTTAATACTAGTTACATTTAGCTTCAAAATTTCGTTTAATTTGCTGAATACGAATAACATGTATGTGTAATCAATGTTTTATGTGTATGTAAAAATTATAAATATAGTAGTTATTTTATTTAAAACTTCATTTTTGTAATAAAAAAAAGCATTTCATTGCTCTGATAATAATACAAAGAATAAAATTAAACAGTCAAAAGATTTTCCATTTTTGGTCCATTTTTCTGAATTATATGTCACAGTTAAGGGGTTAAAAAAATAACTGAATTATAATTGCAGATTTAAAATTTTATAAGATTTATTAGATAGAATTTAAATTGCATTCTTCCAAAAAAGTTTTCCGATGTTAATAAAAAAGGAAGATTTTTGCAATTTATTATTTTTTATTACAAATACCCTACTGCAATAGGATTTCCACCTTTTAGCACCACAAAGGGGGTTGGGGAGTGAGGCACGAAGTAGATGCACTATCGCCATCCCGAAAGTGGGTTGGTCTTCGTAATTTAGAATGAGGGATCCTGCAGAAGACATCAGATTTGGCCTGGCATCTGAGGAGGTATCATTTCACATGGAGGGCATTGCAATCACATCATATTTGACATTCTCTAGACACCACAGGGAGGCCCGGTGGCTTAGAGGCAGCGTTTCACGCTCTCATGACACAGGTCCGAGGTTTGATCCTCGGGCTGGGCAAGGTTGACTCAGCCTTTCATTCCTTCAGTGGGTAGATGAACTGAATACCAAGCATGTTTGGGAACTAAACACTGGGGGTCTTACGTTAGGCTGACCACCTAACTGGGACAGATGCTTCGCACCCCAGGGCCCTCGGTCATGAAAACAGTTTTGGGCACTGTAGGCCTTGGGCCTTGAGTTCTTCTCTGTTTATCGCATTCTGGATTTTTGGAATTTCCAAGAGAAGATAGGGTCTAATTCGATTTTGAAAAGCTTTCAATCTGCAGTTTGTTTTGTGTCTTCGGTTTGTTATAACAGTAGTATCAGTCTTGATTTTAAAGGTGATGTACAGGTGGTCAGAACAGGAAAGTTCATCTTCTACCGTCCAATCTTCAATTGAGATGATGTTTGCTCCAGTGTACAATGTGAAATCTGGCCAACCTTTTCCTTGGTTTGTAACAAATGTAGGTGGACATCCAAAGGTATTAGCAATAATTAAGTTGTTTGAGGCTATGAAATCCTCCATTTTTATACCTCTTCCATCATTGCTGGTGTAACCCCAAATAATATTATGACTGTTAAAATCTCCCATAATAACTGTGGGGAGATGCTTATAGGTAGTCGTAAGGTTTTGGATGATGTTCAAGCTGTCTTTTAAGTCTTCCAGTGGTGATGCGTAAGCTGTAATAATGAACAGTTCTAAATCTTTGAAATTAAGAATATTTGCGGTAACATCTCTTGTGGCATGAATGTTGATCCAATTCCAGTCACTGTTTGAGCTAACAGTAGCTGCTCTAGGATAAAAATCAATGTTTGACGAATAATTACAATTCCATGCTTGAGGGAAACCCGGAATATAACCTTTAATAGTATGCGGTTCTTGGATACCTATAATATCTACATTATGTTGATCGATAAAAGTAGTAAGCTGAGATGTTGCCGCTTTAGCTTTTTGTAGATTTAATTGTGTAAATTTAATAGTACCTGTTCCAGGGTTTCCCTTAAATGGAGTAGTTCCAAGTCTTGACTTTTGAACTGCAGATGATTGCTGTATATGCTTCATTTTCTTCAGAGTAAACTTCTGTATGTTAGGCATTGTATCGAAAAGGCTGCGTGGCTGGTTGAGAAATTTTCTCCTCGTTTATTAGATTCTCTGCAATTAATGCAGCATAGCGTTTTAGTTTTGCAACCTAGTTCACTGTGATGTTCTCCGCATTTTCCGCATATGCGATAGGATCTACAGTTATTGGCTATGTGCCCAAAGTCGTGGCAATTATAGCATCTTCGTTGGATTTTATATTTAAGAACTATTGTTTCCTGTAGCCCAAAGTAAAGTGTTTTTCTTTTGATCAGAGCTTGATAAAGATCTTTCTTAGCTTCCACAACAAGGTGCTGTAAGCTGTCTTTCTTTCGATGTGCTTTGATCTCCATAATTTTAATTTTATTTGATATGTCCTTTATAGATATTTCTTCAGAAAGATGTTGAGCAATATTGTTATCATTTATTCTTTCAGGAACGTTAAGGAGTATCAGTTTTCTTGTGGGTATGGAAGTCTCCTCTGTCACAAACGAGTGCTTTGCTAACTGCTGCTTTTAATGTTTCCTTTGATTCGATGTTATGGCAAGATATTTTTGTTACAAATTTACCCCCTGTTATTTTCTTTAGTTTAACATTGCAGTCTATCTTCTCCAGATTTTATCTTAATTCTTTTGTTGTTTTTCCCTCTGCTGGCTTGACAATGAGGAGACTTCTTTATCTTTCCGCAATCTTTCACTGAGGACTTGGCTGTATGTGGGTCGCTCTTTCTCTGGAGTAATACTTAATGTTTTTTCGATGAGTAATTTTGTTTCTAGGTCTTGAGTTTTAATTTCTTCTAGACTTGAGTTAATCTCTTCCAGTTTTTCCTTAAAAGCTGTAGTCTTTTCATTATTCGTAGGGGAATTTATGACTTTTTGTGACAAATATTGTTGTTTAATGGTATTAATTACTTTGTCTGCTTCTTCCCTAAGAGGTAGAGGTAGGTTGTATTTGGTACCTGATTTACTCCAGATAATCTTCTTGAATTTTTTGCAGAGATCATCCGCTTCATCCTCTGGATGCATAAATACATCTTGATCAATAGAAGAAAGCGTAGATCTTATTTCATCATTATCCTCGTGTTACCCTATCTTATTGAGGAAGAAGTCGTTGACTTTTGTTAAATTGATAGTTCTACTTTGCAAGTTAATGTCATCGTGTATACTTGAAGCTCCATTTTCTGCATCAGTTGATCTCATAGACGTATTTAATTATTCATAATTTACAACTTTGCTTCGAGTAGAATATTTTTCTCTAGAGGCTATGATGTTAAAATAATGCGGTAAGTGTCCACAACTGTTAATTTAGTCCTCCATACATCCAGTAGTAGAATTGCAACCAGTGGTCAATTATAACCAGTTCTAGAGTTATCAGCTGATTGAAGTCCTTTATAATTCGCTAATTAAAGTAATTAATTAGTCCAACGTGGTGCTCTTGTTGCCGGTCGCAGGTACCAGGAAGATGAGTCTAAGCCTAGCGGCAGCTGTCCGCTCCTCGAGCCGGTAGAAAGGAGACGAATTTCCGTAGGCAAAATTTACTACTAAATGGTTTCATTTAGTAGTAAATCACATTCCTAGACTAACTGAGGTATTCATTTTATTACAAAAATATTATTTAGGAGAAAAATGAGTGTTTGTATAATGCGTCCATATGGTTCATGAAGCTTGTGATTACCGATACTTTGATGTATAAATTCCAGTATATCTTAAGAAATACCCAATGGACATACCAATAAATGGTTTCATATAATAGTAAATCATATTTTTAGACTAACTGTGGTATTCATTTTATTACAAAAAATATAATTTAGGAGAAAAATGAGTTTTTGTGTAGTGCGTCAATATGGTACGTGAAACTTTTGATTCCCGCTACTTTGCTTTCTAAATTCTAGTATATTTTAAGAAATTCCCAATTTACATACAAATAAATGGTTTCATTTAGTAAAAAACACATTCCTCCAGTGAAGACCGGTTTTCGTATGGGACTTAGAAAATTTTTTTAAGTTCGCTACACGTGCAACACTTAAAAATCATTAATTAATTAATTAACCAATATTTTTGAAAGAAATATCTTTTTGAATCTGAATTTGAGATCTATCCAATGATATAACTCCATAAACACAAAATCAAAGAAAACTACTTTTTTCAATCATAGAGGAAGAGCAGCTTAAAAACACGTCCACTCCGCTCAGATCACAGTCTGCTTCTCCCTCACTCACACACAAACATACACACACATTCCCACTCACACCCACACGATGTTTTGGAGTTAAGTAGTTGACGACAAAATTCAGCAGAAGACCGGGAAACACTGCGCAATTAGCCATTCCTTATCACAAAAAACATTCAATTACAAACTTTAATTCATAGAAAAAATTTCTCCTTTTATGCTTAGAATTAAATCTTCAATAAAACAGGTATTTGAGAAGGTGTTATTAGAATTTTTTCTTCACAAAGCACAGAAATTAAATTTTTACCCAGCAATATTATGATATTATAAAATTAAAAAAAATAAATATTTCTAAAAGTTATTTTGGCTAATGTATTAAAACAACAAAAATCAAACGACTCATTAAATTTTATAATGCAAACTTAAAATAATAAGGAATTATTAAATATTTAGTTAATACAATTATTTTAGAGTTCGCTCTAAGTGATAAACACCAATTGGTTTTTTAAATGATTAGCACTAAAAACTCGTACTATTTAATTCTAAAACATAAATAACTTGTTAAAAATATACAATAATAGGTCTATATGTTTTGGCGTCCCATTTTCATGTTTATCTTAACTAATAATTAAGAGTATTTTCAATAGTATGAAACCCTTTAATTAATTGAGCATAAAAACAATCTTTTTTTATAAGAAAATATAAATTTCAAGTACCTTAATTTCTTCACAATGTCAAACGATGGCGGAGAGGTTAACGTCCCTAACTTCGAAGCGGATGGTTCCGGGTTCGGGCATGGATTTTCCTTTCTCTCTTTATGGGTTTTGTATTTCTTTATTCTTTCCCTTTCGGGGCGAAGATGGCATCTGGGTTGTTGTTGTGGTGTGCCAGTCATGCTGGCAATATGGGGTGCACTGCTCCACTTTTCAAACTGAACCATATTTTTGGTGTGGAGTCCGACTTCCTCAGTATACATATGGCATAGGGACCCGTATATAAGGTAGGCAACCATTCACACCTCATTCATACAAGGAAAGGACAAAGACGGGATAGAGAGAAAATACATCCATGCCCGAACTGGGATTCGAACCCAGGACCTCCATATCCGTAGTCAGGCACTCTGACCACTTGACAGGGCGGGCGGCTTCCCACTGGGTGCCCCATTGCTTAAGATGCAAGGACCTTCACCCATTATGGCGCTGAATAGGTAATTCTTCACAATAAAAGTTTTAAAAGAGACATATTGCAATAACGTTTTCGTAATGTTACTGTAAATACTATAACAGCTACAATGGTGAGGTGGCCGCTGTGCAATTAGCACTTGAAGAGATCAGAAAGGGTTATGAGAACAACATAGTATTTTTTATAGACTCTCAGGCCACCATCAGGTCTCTCTCTTCAATTGCTCCTAGCAGTATTGGGTTTGTTTATCTCTGTCAAATGGCAATTAGTTCTCTACTAGAAGAGGGACGTCAAACTGTACTGCAATGGATACCCAGCCACTGTGGTATCGCGGGAAATGACGCTGCTGACAAATTGGCAAAGGCTGGCTCAGATCTACAACAGCCTTCTACAGCCTTGGAATACCATACTGTTAAAAGGCTTATTAAGTCAAACATAGCCTTCTATCATAGAAATGTTTACAAGATGTGCATAAAGGAGAAAGCATGGGCTTCCTTACTAACAAAGCCTATTCCGTGCAACCTTCACAGAGCTGTGGGAGTGGCAAATTTTCGCCTTAAAACTAGGCATGATTATCTGCAAAAACACCTTCACCGTTTGGGTTTGAAGGACTCTCTGATCTGCCCTTTTTGTGGACTAGAAGACATGACTGGTGACCACCTTTACACTTGCCCTGGACTTTCGGACGTCGCAGTTAGAAATTCTTCGGAAGATGACTTTTCATTCACCTCAAGATTGTATTAGGCTGCCCGACAGAGACTGATGGTTGAAAAACCAAAATCGGGAGTAGGATAAAAAAAAGTAATGTTACTGCAAAAAGTAATAATACGAAAATTGAATTTTATGCATATATCAGCTTATTGCATTTTCCCGATAATTATAAGGTTTTTAAATTTACATTGTTGTCAGAAAATAAATTACACTTTTGCATATTTATTGAACTTGTATGTATTTAACCTGTACTACAAATCATTTTTGCTTTTATGTTGACACACTTCTTGAAGACTAATTATTTAATGGGAATGAAAGAATTGAATAAAAAGAAAAGAATAAAAAGAATTAAAGAATTGAATAAATTCAGAATATTTGAGAAATTATAAATTAATCTTTTTTCTTATATCAATTCATGCTCATTTCAAAACTTCAAACACTATCTCTAAGAAAGTGAGATCTTGTTTTGAGACACAGCCTGGTTTTAAATAAGTACCCCCTTGATATCTGGCTTAAAAGAAAAAAATGTTTAATAATAATTAAACAAAAACTGTTTAAATATTATTTTAAGAACAGACTCGACAAACAAAATTGAAACCCATTAAATTCTGCTCTTCAACTTTTTAAAAATTGGATGATCTCTTCAGACATGATTCTTTTTTTTACTGTAAAAATATTCTTTTTCTCATATCCGTTTTTAATTTCCTACACATATTAAAAAAGCGTTGTGCATTTAATTCTGAAAAATTTATTCTTTTAATAATATTTCTTAATGATTTAAAACTTCAAAAATTTCAGCATATTTCGATAAAAAAAAAGCAATATGCATTTTAATAAGACAGATTTAATTAGGTCAACATCTTTTTATTTTGTGGGAGTTTTATTATTTTTAGATTCATGAAAGAGTCGGACTTAACATTAAATTTAAAGTGATAAAGTCTTGCACAGAAAATCAGATTAAAATTAAAATCAATTATTAATTTCTTTTTACTTGAGTTTTATTCATTTTAGTATATTGAAAAGCTAAAAATTCATTTACTAAAAAGGTTATTTTTCTTATTTATCTAACGAGTTTTATTGAAACGTATTTAGCTACTTATTTTTTAACCAAGACTAAATACTGAGGATTCCTGTATTAGCAAAATTGATCTCAAAACTCCCATATATACTTAAATAAAGAATATAAGGTTCAAAACTTTGAGTTCAAGTTGAAAGGCATTTTGTCTTTAGAATATGTGAGTGAGAGTACGTATGGTAAGTTTATTTATTTACTTTCTTTATTTATTTTTTTTATAAACTGAATAAAAGAATTTTGGAAAGTAATTTAACGAGAAAATATTTAAAACAAAAACATATCCAGATCATCATTTCTTATTCTAAAAAGGGTTAAGTAACATTAAGAATTCTTTCCAGCTTTCACCAATAGATGACAAATTTCGCTAAATTGAGAATAATTTGTAAAGTTTATTAACATGAATTTTTTTCTTAAATTATTTTTTTTATTTCAATTTTTGACAAGTCTTTTCAATTTTTAACTTCGCTGTAGTTTAGTTATAAGATCAGGCTGTTCGTTGTGAAAGATCATAGGTTCGATTTTAGCAACTGTTAACAAATTGAATAGGGTTTGTGAATTTCTCCTTTCTGTTTGCCTGTATGTCGTAGTAAGCGCTTGGAAGTTTTCTGGGTTTTCTCCTTTTTGATAAATACGTCTTTTTATGTCAGAAACTTCTCTTAAACCGTTAAGGAAAGAATACTTAACTAGATTTCAAGAGGTCTTCACTGCTAGATTTTATTGTAAATGGCGTTATGAGGGATTCTTCTATTACAAGTTTTCTAATGCGATTTATATGTGAAATAAAAATTTTTATATAATTTTTTACAATTTCACATGAAATATATTTTGAGTTTAAATAATCTCTTTTTCATTTTAAAAGAGGAAAAATATGATTAATTCCATGTTGATATTGCTTTTTTCACTCATAATAAACTCATACTAAAATTAAATTCTTATATTCTAAAATCTTTCTTATATGTCAAAACCATTCTTAAATGTCAGGAGTTAATTTCATTTTTCATAAATTTGAAAGAGAAAGATATTAAATGAAGAATATAAATGAAGGACAAGGGAGAAGGAGCATTCGAGCTGAAAAGAGTATTTCTAGAAATTAATATACATTGTCTTTCCTAATACTGATTTCAAACTGAGTGTTGATAAAAAGAATAATGTCACTTCGACATCAAATACATTTCATGCGATTTGAAATTTATGAATTTACTTTCAAAAGAATTTAATGAAAAGGGAAAATCCTGATGTGGATTTTTTTGTGGAAATGTCGATGTGTGACAGCTCTTTTCATTGATTTTCAACAACTGTTTAATTGTGCTAAAGTACAGTTTTTAAAATTCGCTAAAATGCTAATACACAATGATAATTGGAAAATGAGAAAAGAGAAATAATTTCGAAAGCACATTAAATGTATAATTCAATTAATGTAAAAGGAATGAATGGGTAATGGTTGTTATGTATGTTATAATCAAATGTAAATTTGTACATAAATGTGACAATATAATACTTCACCAATTCTTGGGAGAAAACAATGCCAGCTAATTAGGCAAATTATGAATTATGTTTTTCATTAAACAAAATACTTCTGTAAAGCAAACTTATTAGAATACTTAATTGTCCATAAATCCTCTAAAATTCTAAGGAACATCATATATTAGTAATACAATCAATAAGATTCTGAATTTTATCATCATATTTTTGATGTTATAATCAAAAAGAGGAAAAGTTGGATGAGCATGTCTATAGGGCAACATGGATGTGTTTGCATATCGACCTATTAAAGAAACAGTAGAGTTGATAACACTGAAGGATACTTATATAATGGTGTAGCTGATTCCTGGCCAGTATCTTAATGTTAACTGGTTCGAAATACTTGATTACCACTAAGCCCCAAATAATTTTGAATTATGGTCAAACAACGAGGACACACCTGAGCGTTCATCTCTATATTCACTCCAGTAAACGGAATTTGAATGTTACAGAATAACGTTATCTCCAACTCAGTGACACTACATGTTAGAGGAACTCTTGTGTTTTATGTCCACCAACCAACTCTGAATGACTGAAATATATTCTTAAGTTTGTGCTTAGATGAGATATATTTTTGAATTTACATGCTAACATAAGAAAATAGAGTTGAGTTGGCATGTCCACCGGCTTAATTAGATAAGAAAAGGATGAAATTTCTCTACTCTCATTAACGATGAATACTTTAGGATGGACATTATGTGCAATTCTCTGACAATAGTACTTGTCCTACTTACTACTTCAGAAATGTATAGTTCTGCTTTTTTATTGCATATGAGGAACGCTCGATATACAAACTATCATATTTCTATGCGTAAATTATTGCCAAACTGTACTCAGTATTGAATTATAATATTTGTTGAATGATATTTTTCTAAAACCAAGAGAAACATATAATTTTGCATTGCATACATGTGTTGAAACCTGAAGCACTATGATTGATATTTTCTAGTTTTTTAATATTTTTAAGCGTCCATTATGTGTTGCAATGCAGTTTCTCTACATTTCACAAGTAATGTTTTAACGATTACTATTTTATTTTGTTTAGTTTTTTCATCTCCTATGTAAAAAATATTTCATCGAGAATTACTTACTTCGATCTCTTTATCATATTTTGTTAAGATTTACTGTCTATTGAGCTAATAACTAACGATAAACAAACTTTATCTTTTATGAAAAAAGTAAAGTTGCTGAATATTTACAGTGATGTTTTAGCTTAAACAGAAGCCTGTTGCCTTAGTGGTAGAGCTTCGTGCTCCCAAGTCACAGGTCCGATGTTCGATATTTGGGCTAGGTAAAGTGGATTCAGCCTTTTATCTCTTCAGTGGGTCGATAAACTAAAAACTAAGCATGCTTGGGAACTAAGCACTTGGAGTTTTACGTTAAGCTGACCATCTAATCGGAATTTATGCTTCGCACATCAGAGCTCTTGGTCAGGCAAACAAATACGGGCAATGTAAACCTTGGCCCAAATATAGGCATTCGTGCTATTTGTTAAATTTTTTCGTTTAAATTAAACTTTTTGTTGATTAAATTTATTACTATATTTTTATCACGTTATCACTCATAAACAGTCTACATACATTTATACAAGACTAAATCGTAAAAGAACATCATTCATTACTCGACAAGACTGAAATTTGTTAGAGCTTGAGCAATTCAGAAAAACTATTCATGCATTACATTTATAATGCTGAGTATAATTTTTATTAAATACAGAATTTTATAAGAAGTGAATCTATAACACATAGAAATATTAAATATTTCATGAATGAAATAAATATGAAATACATAGATGGAAAATTAATATGACAAAATTACAAGTAATTTTTATTCTTTGGTATTGTAAGCATTTTAAGGTACAAGCTAATGAAGTGAGACGGTATGAAAAAAGAAGAAAATTAATTCTTCAATAATGTTAGTAAGAATTTTCGAGGAAAAATTAAAATTGGTGCTGAGCTTAGGTTAAAAAGTAATTTGTCATTTGTTTTTGAAATTCTAGCTATTTATCTTACAATATTCAAATCTTTCTTGATATTATTTGAAATAAAGAAAAAGAGATGTGCTCAAAATCGTTGAGAATTTGTGAATCTAATTTCTTCCAATTATAGAAATTAATTGAACATAACTGCTGCAAAAATTTTAGTAATGTTGATATAGCATTGGACTGTATTGTATATAAAGTGTTATACTGTATTATACGGTTATATAGGCAGAGCACTAACATAAAAAGCTATATCCACATAACATTTTTAGAAGAGTAAATTTCTGTTAAAAAGGATTCAGCCAAGATTATTTTTTGATAAGATTCACTCTCTATTACACCACCTGCAAAATCTTTAAGTAAGAAAGTCCCTATTTACTGGAGTGAATCAGAGGAAGGAAGTTCAAAAATTAAATTTTTACTTTTTGAAAGGTAGTGAAATCACTGAATGCTTTTGAAATGTTCTGTTTTAATTTAAATATATAATATATTGATATTGCCTACCACATGCTCGCAATTGTCAGTGATTGCTGGAAACATGTTATAACTTATAAATAAACTGCTCAGTTTTTTTTATACAAAGCCGATCTTAACAAAGTTTTGAAGAATAAATATTTTTGAATGACTAAGGAATCTTTTTAAAATTAACACTGTTTAAACAATAGGAATGTTTAAAATTATATAAATTGCCGTTATAGTTAAAAATAAAGATTATAAACAAGCAAAAAAGTGGTAGATTTAAAGTAGTTTACGATGTTTTAGCCGATACTTTTATTTGTTACACAGTGGTCATTTACTGTATAATGAGGTTAATTATACTGGGCGTCATAAACCAATTCTGAATCATTATAAGTAACTAATGATAATCTACAAACTAAATTCACAAACTACTGAATTCACCAGATTGAGCTCCTGCTGATTACTGCATGTTTTGTTAGCTGAATAAGTTTCTGGGGCAGAAGCATTTCCTCGAGTGGTATATTCGCTGTCGGGGATTGGTGACTTCTTAGACCACTGTGACAATGGCCTTTCGCCACAGAGGCATTTTTCACTCCAAACTCGTTGGGCGTAGTGTATTTCAGTCAATGGAGATTGCTTCACGTATTAAATTTCATTACATTCTTTGTTATTCCTATCCATTTTTGTGTCTTTTTCGGTCCATAATTTAGGAACGACCCAATAAGATACATATGTGATCGTTACAATAAGAAATAAAGCTGCAAATACTATTTCAGGAACTGAAAATTAGCTTATTAATTTTCTTTGAAAGTATCTATTAAAAACCATACGTTAATTTCCGATAGTTAGAAGAAAAAAAGATTCATGTTATAATATATAAGTAATCTATCTTGCAGAAATGATTTTTCTGTCTATACTAGTCATTCGTATATTAATCATTCATCTTGAAAAAAGTATTTCAAAATATTTAACATCAAAAATTATGTATATATATATATATATATATATATATATATATATATATATATATATATATATATATATATATATATATATATATATATATATATATATTACATTAAAAAGAATTTTTGTAAGAAAAATATCCTTTATTTATTAAATAATTAAATATTTGTACATACTAACATACTTTTCAAATTCAACAAAAACCAGTGTATTGACTTTTTACTCTTATACTTTCACTTCGATAAAAAATATTTTTAATCATTTTTTACTTACTATACATGTTGAAATTTTAATAATATTTTGAGGAAATAAAAAGATTTAAACAATAAAAAAACTAGTTTTCGTTAAATTCAGCGAATGTATTAATTTGAGTCTTACATATAAGCGTGAAAAATAATTGTGTAGCGACAAAAATGCTACTTTAACTTCGTGGCTCAGTCCACATATGATTTATTATTTCAGTTATGGTGCTGTTATCTACTAGAAAATACAGATTTAGATTAGCATATAAAGTACGTTTTTAGAAATTGTTTTTTAACTCCTAAGTGAAAAAAGCAAGTTAATTTATCTGTTTTAAAAATTAATATATTTTTTTACTTATATCAATATTTTATTCTGAAATAAATTTCACTTATATACATATGCTTTAAATAATCATTTATTATTTATGTAGTAATTAATAAAATTATTATATAAGAATATTCATAATCTAATATAAGTCATGGTCAAATAAATGAAATAAATTATTACAAAATACTGATTGTAGAAATACTGCTTTGTTTTACTTTTAACTTTTTGAAATATGTAATTTCAAAACTATGTACAATTTTAAAAGATTATAGTCACGCATCATACTATATATTATATATATATATATATATATATATATATATATATATATATATATATATATATATATATATTATATATATATTGTATTGTATTTATATACATGTATGTATATTAATTTATGTATATATTCATGTAAATGTATATATGCATATGTATATAATTAAAATAATAAAATATAAATTGATATATAAAGAAATTGGATTTTTGATGTATGAAATAGGAAATAATATGAAGCATCGTGATTACGTCTTCTTCAGAGATTTAGCACAGGCTAGGAAATTACACTACTGGCCATTAAAAATGCTACAGCAAGAAGAAATAACAGAACGGTATTTATTGGACACATACATTATAGTGGAAAGAACAAGTGATTAGATTTACAGGAAATTAGGATGTATAGATCTTGAGAAATCAGTACCCAGAGCAGCCACCTCTGGCTGCAATAACAGCATTTATCCGTTTAGGCATGGAGACAAACAGAGATTGTATGGCATGTACGGGGATCTCAGTCCATGCAGCTTCAACACTATGCCACAATTCATCGACAGTAGTGGATGGTGAGTGATGGCGTGCTAATCACTCGGCAACCATTGAACACATGTTCTCAATTGGTGACGGATCAGGAGAACGTGCTGACAAGGGTAACAGTCGAACCTGTTCTGTATCAAGGAAGTTCAGAACAGAGCGGGCAACATGCGGTCGTGCATTATCCTGTTGTAACAAAGCATTAATGAGACCTCGAAGATAGGGCAGAACCACGGGCCTAAACACATCGGAAATGTAACGGTTGCTGTTCAAAGTGCCGGTAATGCGAACAAGAGGTGATCGAGACGTGTATCCAATGGCACCCCATACCATCACTCCAGCAGATGGGCCAGTATGGCAATGTGCAATGCAAACTGGCAATGCGCGTTCTCCACGATGCCTCCAAAGACGGATGCGGCCATCATGCTCCTGTATACAGAACCGAGATTCATCTGTAAAGATGACGTGATGCCATTCCCACGTCCAGGTTCGTCGCTGGTCACACCATTGAAGGCGCTCCTGTCTGTGACGCAGCGTCAATGGTAGCCGAAGCCATGGTCGCCATGCAGACAATCCATACTGCTGTAAACGTCGTCGAACTGTTCGAGCAGAAACTTGTTGCCTTGCAAATGAATCCATTTCTCGACTCAGGGTTCGTGACGTGGCTGTACGATTCCTTGTGACCATGTGCATAAGATGTCTGTCTTCTCTGCTGTTAGTGATGGGGGTTCGCTGAGATCCTGCATGACGTTCCGTATGATTATCCTGAACCCATCGATTTCATATTCTGCTAAGAGTCATGTGGATCTCGACCGACGCGAGCAGCAATGTTGCGGTACGATAAACCGCAATCCCGGTAGGCTATAATCCTTCCTCGATCAAAGTCAGACACGTGCTGATAGGCATTTCTTCTTCTTACACGAGGCATTACAACAACTTTCTTTGCCGAAAACAACGTTGAAACGGAAATTGAGTATGAGAAAACTGCTGTCAAATCTCTGGTTTTATACACAATGTAGATGTCGCTACTGTCGCCTGCTTTGTATGATTGCGCTGAAAATCTAATCATTTGCATATCACAGCAAGTTCTACCTGTCATGCAAATTTTACGTGTGTGGTGTGCCGCTTTACTAGTGTAGCAATTTTAATGGTCAATAGTGTAGATATATTTCTGTATTTTTAAATTCTTTATTGCTTTTAAATTGTCAACTGACTTGTACTTATGCTATTTTGTCTCTTGATATATTGTGTGTATATATATATATATATATATATATATATATATATATATATATATATATATATATATATATATATATATATATATATATATATATATATATATATATATATATATTGGGTAGTTCGGAAAGTAATTTGTTTTTTCCCGACAGAGGATTTAATTATATTTTTTTAAGCCCAACTTTAAACTTAAGTCGTATAATTATTATGTGCTTTGAGAGCTTATGTAGCAAGGCTTGTGTGTGAAAAATTCCAATTAATTCTACGCAGTAGTTTTTGGTTGCTGCCCTTTTTAATATGGAGAGCGATAAGCAGCATTTCCTACATATCTTACTGTTTTCTACAGAAAGTGTTAAAATGCTGTATAAGCCAGAAAGAAATTGACCGATGTGTATAAAGAAGGTGTGTTGACAGTGGGCCAGTGCCGAAACTGGTTTGCTAAATTTCGATTCAGCAATTTTGATGTCGAAGAGGCGCCACGATCGGGAAGGCCGGTTGAAGCTGACAAAAACGCAATAAAGGCATTGGATGATGCAAACCGGCGAATAACAACGTTTATGACCCCTTGAAAGGCCTGGGATCATCCTCGAAGCTCGATGTATGGGTTCCCCATGATTCTCACAGAGAGAAATCTGTGTCACCGCATTGACGTTGGCGATTTGCTTCTCAAACTTTACGAAAATGATCCGTTTATTAAGCGCATCATCACTGGGGACGAAAAGCGGGTTGTATACAACAACGTCAAACGTAAGCGGTCATGGAACAAAAAATATGAACCAGCTGAAACCATTTCCAAAGCCGATATTCTCCAAAAAAAGTTGATGCTGTCTGGTAAGATTTTAAAAGAAATTTTTTTTTTTTTTTTTTTTTTTTAGTTTTTACCGGATAACACAACGATTAATTCGGAAGTCTACTGTCATCAACTGGACAAACTGAATGATGCACTTCAACAGAAAAGACCATAACTAATCAACAGGAAAGGTGTAGTGTTTCACCAAAACAACGCGAGACCTCACACAAGTCTGGTCACTCGCCAAAAGCTTTTGCAGCTTGAATGGGATACAATACCACACCCACCATATTCTCCAGACCTGGTACCATCGGATTATTATTTGTTCCGGTCACTCCAAAATATTTTAGACGGTAAAACCTTCACCTTAAATGAGGAGGTCAAAAACCACCTCGATCAGTTTTTTGCCAGCAAAGACCAAAAATTTTATGAGCGTGGAATTATGCTACTACCAGAAAGATGGCAAAAGGTGTTGGACCTGAACGGCCAATATATAATTTAATAAAGTATTTGTTTATTATACAAAGACTGCCTTTCATTACCACAAAAAATAAAACGAAATTACTTTCCGATCAACCATATATATATATATATATATATATATATATATATATATATATATATATATATATATATATATATATATATATATATATATATATATATATATATATATATATATATATATATATATATATATATATATATATATATATATATATATATATATATATATATAGTTAGATAAGATAGATGCAACTACTGACATTTAATAATATGTGTTAATTAGATATATTAATTTATATATAATTAATAGCTCTAATAAATCGTTTATAAATTAATTTATTACTATAATTACACACATTATTTTATAATATTCAAACTTATATATCTGATGTTACACATTTGTTTGTGTTATTCTACGCATATGTGTGTATTCGTTTTAGTTACATTCTCATTTGAAGAAACAATGCTACGAATAATACGGGAGGTATGCATGTCAAAAATTTCATGAGATTTCATGTACCTTCTCTAGTGCCACTTGCAGACAAAGTGTCATTCAAGCATCTGCAACGTCACGTAATTGCGACGCAATATTAGCAGACAGAGTTTTGTAACACGCATATATACAATATATAAATATGTAAGTAACCGTTGATGTGTGTCTAGTCAGAAGCAATAAGCATCTGGAAATGTATGACCGAATGATTGAAATAAATTTTACTAATCTACCTAACCTTTCTTATTGATGCAAATATTACCAATCTATTTAATCCTGATGGCATTGTGCTATTAATGCACCTAAGCCTTATCTCATTGAAACATATTTTACTAATCTAACTAAACCAGTTCTCATTAACACGAATATTTCTTATCTACTAAACCCTGATAATATTGAAACAAATATATCTAATCTACTTAAACCTGTTCTTATGGAAATGAATGTTACAAATTTTATTTCAATACATTCAAACGAATGCTATATATAAACAAATGTTACAAATCATTCACCTCATTATATATGATATTATTGAAAGCAATGTACCTTCTAATGTACATAAACCTGATCTCATATTAACAAGATTAGGTTAAATATTTATTTTCAAAAAATATTACTAATCTAATCAGGTCTTATTGAAACAATTAATACTAATCTTTCTAATTCTGATGTTATTGAGGAAAATATTAAACTACCTTGTCTGTTCTCATTGAAAAAAACATTACTATTTTACCTAAACTTTATCTATTTGAAACAACATTACTCTAACATTTCTTAATGATTCTGACATAGACCTGATCTTATTGAAACAAACATTACTGATCCACCAGAGCTTGATCTAATTGAAACAAATACTTCATCTTCTTCAGAAGTACAACAGCCTTAAGCAGATCAAGACTATCTTGAGGTCTTTTTCAACATCTTCTAACCATCTTGTTTGTGGTCGTCCCCTTCTCTCTCTTCTTGTTCCTTCGATCTTTGAGAAGGTCACCTTTTTGGTGGACTCAACATCAGGCTTTCTGTAGAGGTGGCCCAGTCATCTGATGCGTAATACTTTGACTGTTCTTATAGTGCCAATCCCAACAAATTTATCCTTTTTTTATAGATATCATATTCTCCATACGTTTCTTTCTTTAACAGTTCCAGACATTATTCTTAGGATTTTTCTTTCAAAACTTAACAGATTTTTTTCTTCTGTTTTGTTGAGGGGAACCAAATACCTAATCTACCTAATCCTGATCTTATTGAAACAAAATTATTCTAACATTCCTTAATTATTTGTACATGATCCTGATTTTATTGAAACACGTATTACTAGTCTACCGGAACCTGCTCGAATTGGAACAAATACCTATTTATCTACACCTGTTCGTATTGAAACAAGCAGTTCTGTAACGTTCCTTAATGATCTGCATGATCATCAATATAATCTTTTAGCAAATGAAATTCTTGAGTTGAACAGATAGTGTTCAGAACGCAGTAACGTTGTTCAAAATTTCTATCCAAAATGATAGCAATTTTTAAAAATCTAATTATATTAATCTAAAATATATATCAAGCCATTTTTCTCCATTTCCACTGATATTAAATAAATAACTTCCTTAATTTCACATCTAACACTGGTTTATAATAATCAAAACGTTTTCAAAATGGGACTTAAGTAGGAAAGAATATCTCAGTTGAATATCTTTTGAACCGTTCCTCTCCAGCTTTCCGCTACAATAAAAGAAAGCTGTAAAATATAATTTCTCGCTTTACTCTCCATCTTAATCACATTCATAAACGGGAAAATTTTCCTTCTGAATGTTTGAGAATTAGGAAAAATGAATAGAGGAAGGAAAAGAAAAAAATAACAAACAGCAAACATTAGATTGAAACTGAGCATTTTTGTGAATTAACAGTTTCCCACAATGTTAGTGTGTCTTATGTCCAGTAATGTTCATTAAATTCTCAGTCGCAGAAAGTAAAATAATATTGCAAATTTTGAGATAAAAGGAAAGTCCTTGTGAGTGAGAAATAAAAGCAATGTTTATTAACATAAAATGCCCTTGGATTTCAAATTCATTAAGAGAATGGGTCTTCTTAATGAGCCATTTCTTTATTAGATGGAGATATTTGTTTACCGCATTGATGGGTAACCATTATAAGTGCGCATTCTAATTTGAGGTTTCAGTAATTTCCGTAAGAGGTCACTTCAGAATAGGCGCCTTACTTGAGAAAAAAGGCTTAAAGAAGTAAATACTTTACAGAAGTGCTTGGTAAAAGGGTTGGAAGAATAAATACTGCTATAAATGATTATTTGCATGGTAAAATAATTAAGAAATGTAGGTATTAAATAAATGTTACATCAAATAGTTTTGTACTAATTTGAAATAGGAATTTATTTGGAAAAGAATGGTCAACGTCATATTGAGCTGCAAGTAAAATAAATCTGTGCATTGAATCGAAAGTGAAGAAAAATGGTATGATCAATAATAAGATGGGATTTCATTTAGAATTTTTACTCTCTAATAAATGTCTGTATTAGAAATAATGAAAAGTTTAAAGGGTAAATACAGAACTAGATGATCATCTGTGAAGTAAAACAACTAATGACAGTTATGTATTACATATTTTACTTTTTATTTTTATTTATGTATTACATAAATAAATATATATGTATTACATAAATTTTATGTATTAAAATTTACAATAAATTTTATAACAAACCATTTTTCACATAATTTTAAAACGGGTAGTAATTTGTTAGATCTCAATACTTAATTTTTGATGAAGAAATCAAAAGAGTAATTAATAATTTCCTGCAATCATTTAGCATGATTGAGAATTAAGCATCCCTCCAGCTATATTTTAATTACGTAAATTGTCGTACAGCTGTCTCGTAAATAATTTATATTTATGTATTTATTGCAAATAACTAGAAATTTGGCAATGATGTTGTTATCTGACCTTCAAGTAACTCTGAGCAGTATATATTAAAAATACAAGTGCAGGGATCATGTCAAGATAATTAACATCAAACATTTGATTTTGACACATGGGTAAACCCCAAAGTTTAAACAAATGCAAATACGCTGGCAAACAGTCACGGCCAATTGAAAAGTAAATAAGTGCCATAAAAGTCATGGTAGCCTAATGGTTAGGCTATTCGCCTTTCATCCTGAAGAGTTGGGCTTGATTCCCAATGACGCCAAAGACCCACTGAGTACACGCGATATACATATACGTTAAATCTGTGGAATCGAAAGTCCTGTGGTAGGTCATTGAGCAGCTACCATGGGTGTAACTTTCTGAAAGAAATTTACTTCCCCTCCAGATCAAAGTCAAAATTGAGCGAGTGGATCTTTTGGTGGTGCCATCTATCGGAGGAGTCTTAGACCAAGGTCGTACTTTCATCTTCGTCGTGCTCTAATTAAACGAAAAACACACCCTTTCATATTAATTTCGCATAGCCATAGACTAGTGAGCTCAGTTTGTCCAAGTGTCATAAGTAACATCAACAAAAGGGTCACACTTGCACTTCTAAGAAAATCAAGAATTACTTTTGACCATCTAATCAAGAAAGCACTAAGCTTACTGGCAGAATCATGTAATTCTTTTTGTTTCTTTTTAGAACATGCCATCTTTTAATCAGTAATTTTACTGAGAAGGAAAAAGGCTCTTCAAAAATCTCTGAAGAACCATCACACCTTTCTTTGCCTTTAATCTGCAGCCACATTTCCAGGAATCTCTCAATGAGTAAAAATCCCCTTTAAAGATATAGATATTGACCTTGAAAGATCTCTGCCATGCAAAATGTGGGTATTTTCTGTATATTGTCTGTTTGCAATAGACTGAAGAACCAATATAAAGTCAGATAAGATAACCGTTCTAATGAAAGGAAATTGCCGGAAAGACAACTGTTTTGATGCACTGTAAGTAGCCCCATCGTCGTAATTTGTAGAGTGAGTCCAAATGGGAACATAATAAAAAAAAGATTTCAATACACTTCAGCTCTCACTCCATCTTCATAATCAAACATGGATCCATTATTTTATATTTATTGATTACTACACACAAGTTTCATGTTTATTATTTCACTATAAATTGTGATCAGTGCCTATTTCGCATTGTTGTTACCAATGAAATAATATATCAGTTGCTTTTTTTTTTTTTTATAAATTATAATTAATTTTCTTAGATTGTTTGAATTCACTTCCGAAAATTAATATACAGGTATAAATCACGCAGCATCTTCTTGTTTTGAATATTATAATATTCTCGTTCTTGTTGTTAACATGTTAACATATCTTATGTCTCAATTTTCATATCAAGATTATATTATTTGCTGTTTTCACTGATGTATGTAATATTTTTAAGGAGCTTAAAATAATTCCCTTTTGCAAACTTTGTATTTGACTCGTTTATGTGTTCCAAGAAAATTTTATCCTCTAATTTTTTATAATAATTTTTAATTTTAATTAAATTATAATAATTTTTCTGACAAATATCGAATAAACTATTACATTCTTATAATAGATATTATCATATTCTTCATAACAATGCTAGCAGTCAATGTGAAATACCTTCCCAAGGGGAAATATTAATTTGGAACGTTTGTGAAATCACAGGTTATTCGCTATCTTTTTTACGCCCTATATATAAATGTATCAAATGAATGGGACTATGGGCTTAGTAGTTTCATTCTAATTCAATTTCACTTCTAATTAAATGTTGTACCAGCAGGCTTCCCTGTACCTAGCCCGGAAATGGGCTCTACCAGTTAGACAGAAGTAGCCGGGTGGAGTCTTCGTGATTTTGAAACAGGGACCAAGCAGAAGACCCCCAATACTTGGTTTACCAACCACAGCGGGATCATTTCACATGGAGGACATTGAAACCACAACCTATTTAACATGCACAGTCTCTTTTAGGGAATACGATGGATCTTCGTTTGCCCCGGATTTGTACTCCCTACCTTTTGATAATGAGTACGACGCCCTAAAGAATCAGACCATCGGGGCCCTTCCAATTAAATGTAACATAAGTATCGTAATGGAGAAGAGCATAGCTTGTGTGTCCAATTGGTAAAGGATTCATTTCTTGAATCAACCAAACACTGTCATCTTCTTCTTCTTCTTAGAGTTGGGTTTGTATATCATTGGGCACCTCTGCTTTTATCAGCATTTTGTACTGTTAACTCCAAATTCAATGATTCCTAGTTCCAGTTGCTTTGGTCACCCACTTTATTAATAAAGTCCGAGTCCTTTAATGGAATCTAGGTGTAACTCTCTAGTGTGGATGATGCCTAAAGAAGCTCATCTAGGGAGGGCAAGGGCCTTGAATTCGTAAATGATATGCTTGGCCGTTTCCTCTTGCATGACATTTCCTGCAGATAGGGTCTTGCTGAAACAGTCCCATTTTATGGAGTTGTTTTCTGAAATAATAGTGCTCAGTTATGAAGCCTACGATTAAACGTATCTTCTGCCTAGAGCATCTTAGAATTTCAGAGGCAATCCTCGCTGATGATCCACAGATGATTCTGGTCAGAGAGTCAGTCCCGCTAGCGATAGCTTCCTGACTTTCACCAGAAGAATATGGTTTGAAGGTCACTTCTACCTCCTGTGAAGGATTCATTGCTGCCCCTTCACTAGATCGCCTGAGTTCCCTTGCCTTTTTCAGTAAGGTCTACTTCAGAGGCTTCACCTGCGAATGCAGAAAGGTTAGTTGTTTCTTGTGTCTTTTCAGCCATAAGATAACAATTAATAATCTCTGATATAATAGTCCACCCAGCATTGCCTGAGTTACTGGGCAAGGCAAAAAAGCCCCAGAAGTTCACCAGGCAACTAGAGGCTCCGTTAAGACACTATTTCCGCGGTGCCAAATAGCCCTAGGCACGGGTCGTATAACACTAGGTTATAAGGGAGCTGGTTCGCGGCCTCTGATTCTATATTCAAGGCTATCCTGTCACTCCTACAGGACATTCGGCGATCCACCACCTGCCGACGCGCCTGGTAGCTGCTCAGCCCCCAGGCTCCATGGGAGTTGATTCCCAGAAAAGGGTGTCAGTTCAGGGTTCCAACCACATTTCTTGATATTAGTTCAAAATTGATAGGCGGTCGATTATGCTTATCAACTTTGATGGTCAGATAAAGAATTTCTTAATGCTTATCAAATAACCTAACCTAATTCACCAGTGAATGGATACTTATCTTCCATATGAGTGCAAAGTTAATTTAAGCTTGCATTGAATTACTAAACGTGAGTTTAAATTTATCAATAATTTTGTTGTATGCAAAAATGGCTACCATAACCTGTTAGGGAAAGGTTCCACTTTATTAACTGGAACAAAGCAGATTTGTTATTTAACTCCTTTAAAGAGAACGTACTTATAACGAGTTAAAAGTCACAAATAGTGTATTGTACACTGCTGGACAATTGCTAAGGATTGGCACTGTAGGTTGCTATCATCCATAGCAACCACAAAATGAAAGGAAGCAAAATGTGGAAAATTGGAATAAGTGCGGGATATAGTAAGAAGAAGTATGCTTATGAAAATTTTTTTCCACGTCTGTTCATCACGTGATAGCGTTCATAAGAGTTTTAAAGGTTTTGATGCGTGTGGACAGTTGTTGTTTCAAGTCAAAGTTTTACAGGAAAGATTTAATAGACGAACTTGAAATTTATGGCTGTCTTCCCGACATCATTTAGATGATTTTATGCTTTGCCGAATTATTGGAAAGATCGAAGAAGGGCGAAAAATAACAGATGTTGCCAGGGAATTCGACATCGCTCACAGCGTTGTTTCACAGCTGTGGATGTCATTTAAAAGTACTGGAATGTGTCGTAGACGGCACGGGGGAGGTCGTGTTAGAAGTACGACGCCTGCAGAAGACAGATATATCGTCTTATCAGCAAAAAGGAACAGGCGCACCACAGCTCAGCAGGTGGCAAATCAGTTTCTTGGTGCTTCAAGTGAAAGCAAATCTCCCGAAAAACTGTTGCCAGACGTTTGAGGGGAGGAGATCTATGCGCCCGCAGACCTGTTGGCAACTATATTTTATCCTGTCTCGCTTAATGTTATGCTACATTGCAATTTGTGATCCGTCCTTAGCAACTGTCCAGCAGTGTATCTCTAGCGGTGTGGGATAAAAAGAGCCTTAACTATTGATCTAAACTTGACTGCGGTCCATAATTATGAGGCTGTTGCCAATGTATGGCTTTCCACAATTAGTTAGGAAAATATAATCTCTCTTGATAATATATATTTTATTTCCCTTATTAATATATATTATTTATGAAATTATATTATCTCTCTTTATAATATATATTAAGATAGAAAACATTACACATAACATTTCATTTTATACTTCATTAGATCAAAACAATACCTTCATCGATTCTATGAGTATTTTTAATTCGTGTTATTTTTTGAAATCTTAGAAGAATTTTCTTGAGGGCTTTATTTTATGCTTATTATGATATGACATATGAGAATGCTATGTCTGTGTGCAAATAATATGTTGTTTAAAATTCTATAATCATATTTTTTAAATATATAAATCTATGCACATTTTATTAAATTTTTTTTAAAATTTTAATTAATGTATGAAATAAGCAACGAAGTATCAAATCAAAAGCTGCAAAAAATATGAAAAAAATTAGATAATTTCTGCCTAACGCTTTAATCTGAGAGATTTGTGAGCAGACATTTACCAAAATATGTTTATTTAAGAGTTACTTGTTTACACAAAAGCTTAACCGGTTACATTTGAATAATTTTTCTATGGCGAACCACTGAAATGTCTTCTTGATGGAATAACTCAACTATTTAATTTCATCGGAGTTTTATTCAATTCAATTAAAATATTTGTTGATACAGAAACATTATTTGAATGTTTGCATGATAATTTTATTCGTTTATTAATCTTAAAATGATTTTCCTGAATTTTTTTTCGTTTTTGCCGAATTATCTGTTAAAATAATTTGTCTTCAACACACACAATTCAACATGTCAATGGATTCGAGTTCCACCTCTTATGCTTGCAGTAGTTTGGACACCAGTGCATGTCCCTGCTGAACTGGATCTTGTTTACAAAACCTGTCCTAGAGTGTTAACAAATCAAACAATTTCCTATTTCATTCCTAAATGCAAAATAATGAGTGAAAAATTATAATTCACATGACATCCTACACTATGTTATAAGAATTAAGTGAAAGAAGAAAAAAAAATCATTAAAAAGTCTTTCATTTATTTCAAATAAAGGAATCATTTATACGGAATTTAATGTAAACTACGCCTTGGCTTCCTTTTATACATATATACCCCTTTTATACAAATAAATTTCTTTTTCTTTTTTTCGCCAGAGTTATTTTAAACTCTCATTTAAATTTATCAACAGAATAGAATTTTAAAATTGTCTTGTAAAAGTGTCGCAACTGAATTCATTAATGTAAAACATTCAAATCTGTGTTCATTTTTCAAAGGACAAATATTTGTGTTTGTGAAGAAATTTTATGTGTAACTTTTCGAAGCTAATTTACATATAATTCTTATAATATTCCACTAGGAATCGCTTTATTTAACCGGCAGTTCTTTGCTATGTTGTGGAGAATAATAACAAAATGCAAATCTTTTCTTTCTATCTGGGAGAAAAGAAAAATTCAAGTTAATTTAGTAACTTTCAAAAATTATGATTTTTTAATGGTAGTTGTAAACACTGAGTTGTTTTGATTTAAGAAAAATGCTTTTCATGAATTTTCTTTACGACATGAAAATTTGATTTTTTCTCCCAAAAGTAATTTTTTTTAATCTAACGAATCTTTTAAAGCAGCTTTGTTTAATTTTTTTTTAAAGTTTTTCATGGATTTTATTTTTGTTTTTTGGGTATGAATGTTGACTCAGTTGAAATTTGATACTTAAAAAAATAAATAAGTGCTGTGTGTGTTTCTTAAATTCTAAATTGATTGAGATAAAACCGTATGGTTATCAGTTTTACATTTTTTGTTTAGGGTCTTTTTTAAATAATATATTTAATAAGTAGCGCGCAATTATTTTTTATAAGTTTTTTTTCCCGATTTGTTAAAAATTATGCTATAATTACGATTTACTTTCAAAGTTATTACGTTACGTTTTTGGGAAAAAGAGAATGGTGATTATCTTTTAAAGATAACTATTTTGTTTTTTTAAATATTCGTGAACATTTTTACTAATTGACATTTTTTTAAATAACAAGCTGAACGTTGATTTAAGCGAATTATTGATTCCACATAAGGAAAAATATGAGGGATAAATTTTGAACTGCATAAATATCAATAAAATTTATTGATATTTTGAACTTCCTCATGTATAAAAGTTTATAAATAAATAAAATTTATTTGAACAGTTTACAATTAAAAATTTTAAGAAATCTTTTAACATTTGGCTTTTTATTGATTGTAGGAGAACAAATATAATTTTTAGGAATGTTTTTATATTCTTGTTTTTAGGTATGTATATTTTTATGTGTTTGTTCTTGTATATGTATGTATACTCTTACCAGATAAAGTCTGAGTACAAATACACAGTAAATATTCTACCGAGAATAAAAGTACATTATAGTGTTAACATTAATTCAATTTTTATAAAATGTTTCTCTTTAAATATTCCTTAAATACCAGTAACAATTTCAGAAGAGTAACACACATTATTTTAAACTAATAATAATAATAATAATTTAAAATTACATAAAAAGCAATTAGAAATATATTTAAAAAATGGCTTCAATGGACTGTCATTTAAACTTTAAAGTCTGGTTGGAAAACCTTTATGTCTGAGAACCTCTTCCAATTGTTTAAGCATAGAATGAATTAGCTAGGTGGTTTCTACATATGAAATATTATTCCATGCCATCATGATTACTCTTTTTAGCATATCTTTCGATATTATGTTATGTTGCCGAATGTTGCGTTCCAATAAGTCACATAAATGTTCGATGGGGCTTAAGTCTGTCAATTGTGGAGGAGAATGCAACTGATATTTACTACAGCCAGAGCTTTACTTTGTGGCCTGTGTGTTTTGCATCATTGTCTTGTTGAAACCAAAAGTCATTGTCAAGGTTCAAATCTTGCGCACTCTGTTTGAAATTTTCTTTTAATATACTTAAATATCAACACAAATGTGAACAAATGTAGAATATAAAAGATAATCGATCAACTTTACATACTACCACGCATCCCCAAATCATTTAGACACCTCACCGTGTTTAACTATAGACACAAAATTTTCCTTCTCAAAAGCCATACTTAGTTTTCTCTATATCAGTTTGCACACTTTGATGCCAAAGATGCAAAATTTTCATTCATCAGAGAATATATTTCAAAATATCAGAAGGTTTATTAATATACTTACTGGAAAAATGTAAGCGTTTTTGTTTATTGACAGTTTAAATACATGACTTTCTACGAGCTACATGCTCGTGATGGCTATATTTTTTCAGGAGTTTTCGTATAGTATCTTCATGAAGACATTCTTTAATACTTTTTCTAATATCAAATGCTATTTGAGATGCATTAATCTTTGGATTTAAACGTAAGAATTTCTGGATGCATATCCTTTCTCGTAAAATAAGCTTAGATGGACGATTTTACTCCGAGGCTTTAAGATAACAGAATTCGATGACTTGTTTTTTTGATTATTCTTTGGATAGAAGAATGAGTTCTTCCAACTATATTTCCAACTCAGACTTTTAACCTCCTATGTTTAAGGAAGGTATAGTTGTTAGGGACTTCATAACGGAAATGACTATATTTTCCCATCTTCAGTAGGTATATGTGAGGCAATGTGTTCACATTCCAATCACCGACCGCACAAGTGATGCATCATTTGTTGATTTTACAATTACAAGAAGCAGTATGAAGCAACCTAGTATGTATATATATATAAATATATATATATATATATATATATATATATATATATATATATATATATATATATATATATATATATATATATATATATATATATATATATATATATGTATATGATACCGAAAAATATTTCAGTATTTTTTAATAATTAAAACATCACACACAATTAAGGACTATTTTTAGTTCAATCTGATCAAATATTAATATAAAACTTTTTAAAGAATATGATTATAAATAAACAGTTGTTGTTATAGTACTCCCAGCCAAATAGAAGCATAAAAATATCGAAACCCTTTCAATGAAGCTATTTCTTCGTGATATGAGGATCACGAATAATTAATTTTTCAGTCTCTATAAGTATATCACATTTCGTTTACTATTGGGGTACCTGCTTTACTGGTTCCGAAAATTTAATTCCTCTATTGTTCTTGTAAATATCACCAAAAAAATTACGTATTTGCTTATTCTCTCCACTTTTTCCTTTCCTTAATTCTAATCCTAGTTTATTTCACGAAAGTCAATACTCCATTTCAAAATTTGGAAACACTGAAAAATAAACAAGCAACGAATTTTTGTTTGCAGTATGCGAATCCAAACCATATTCTTCCTTTTCAAATTTATTTCTAAATCATATCCGTTGTCAAAAGATTCACCTACACCATTGAAACCGGAAAAAGAAATCTTAAGTAAGAATGAAGCAGGGAAAAATCGAGAAGTAATTATTGGTAATGAAATAAGCAATTCCAGAAATCGACCACTTTTATAAAGATAATGAGCCCAGTCTTCTAAGATGCTACAAAAAATGCAATATGGTTATAAAATTTGAGATAATGAGAACTGCAGTAAATGTTACGTTGACTACCGTAAATGGTACGATTACTGGTAAAAAATGAAAAGGGATTTTAGATTCATTAATGAGAATGTCTCTTTTAATAGGCCTTTCTATCATATTATAAAGTTGCTTTTTCCAATAAATTTGCATCAGAATTTGAGATTAATTTATCACGTAAGAACAAATTTAAATGATCAAATAACGAAAATTGATTGAATTGATCGCATAATAAAATTAAGAATTATTAAAGTATTGTATTTTATAACAAAATAAATTACTATTTCAAGTGTAGAAAAAGGTTTTAAGATTCCAATTAAATTTTTAAGGACTCTATAAAGAATATGACGCATTAAGAATTTATTTTCCTCATCATGAGATTTTTAGATGAATAATAATAAATGTACCGTAAGAAATGATTTGTGATTACAGAAAATGTTGGTAAATTTACATATTTGGAAATCACAAATGAGTAACAAAATTTGGAAAAGAAAAGGTAAAAGTCTATAATTTTATAGCTAGGAAAATTAAATGATATTTAAAATATTGTTGGTAATACTTAAAAAATTATTGGTAATGAATTATAATTAGGGAAACATTAAGTATCAATTTAACAAAGCAACTTTTTTTACAAATAATTCCTGGATTGTCTTTAGATAGATACACTTTCTCAGCTTTTAAGATGTCTTAAACACAAATTGTGTTATAAATTCTGCAGTTTATGAAAATTTGTGTAGAATAGACAAGGAGACCCCTTTTGTTCATTTATAAAATGGGGTACAGGTTAAAAATAAAAATCATAGTTACGCATTTAGGTAATTAAGGAATACACAATGGCACTGGGGGTTATCAAACCCCCGACTTTCATGTTGCTAACTGCTCTGCAAGGTTGGTTTGTTTGTCGTTCAACGGTCATTTTTTGCACACGAGGGCTAATTAGACCGGGACCTACGGCTTAAAGTGGATTCCGGACTACTACAAACATCCATGCCCTAGGTGGGATTCAAACCCTCGAACTGTTGAACCGAAGGCAAGAGCGCTAACCTTTCGGCTGCCACCTCGGCACTGGTCTGCAATAGTAACAGGGTTAATTGTTTTATGTTTCGTCATCCTCTTAAATTCTGAAACTGAAATAGCGTACTAAATTCTCAACAGTTTTAAAAATTTTCTTAGAATATATAGGTAAATCTTTTCCTTATGTAAAAGAAGCATGGTGCGGGATGAAAACAAAAAATTTTCTTTTCTTTAATTACGCTTTAAAATATTTAAAAAAGATATAGTGATCTTTGAATTATTAGATATGGTCACAACCTTTGAGTTATTAGCATGGCACTGTAGCCAAATGAGTAATGACACATGCGTGAGTTGTCTTAGGGATATTTCTCTTCAGTTTCATCAATTCTGAAAATGAAATTGTGGCTTAAATCCGGCAGTTTAAAAAAGTTTGTGTGGAAAGGACATTGAAATCTGCTTCTCACATAGGTAATTTGGTGATCGCATAAAAATTATTATAATAACGCTTTCTCTGAATCGCAGGAAAAAATTTCTCATACGCAACTACGCCTTAACCAACCTCTCACCCTTTCAGTGGGTCGATTAACTGAGTACCAAGCATGCTTGGGAACTAAACACTAGGGGTCTTACGTTAGGCTGACCACCTAACTGGGACATATGCTTCGCACCCCAGGGCCCTCGGTCATGAAAACAGTTATGGGCACTGTAGGCCTTGGCAAAACATGGGCTGTTGTGACATGGAGTTTAGTTTAACTACGCCTTAAAATAATTAAAGTTGGTATGGTATGTACTCAAGTGGAGCCCTGAGCCTTCGCAAAGAGGAAGGATGAATAGAATCTGGAAGAGATAAAGAAAGAAGAGTAGAAAGACAGAGAGAGAGAGAGAGATGAGACACACTTTTGAGTACCTTGGTATTGTGATACCCATGTTTACATAAAGAAAATAAACCCCTGAGATATTTTCACATTGGGAAAGGAATTATGTCGCTATAAGAAAGCGTAAACAAGATAATTTTTTCCTAATATAAATGTTGTTATGCATTGAAGTCACAAATCAAAATTACAATAAAGTAGATTTTTTTAAACATTTGGGCAGTAAAATTTTCTACAAATAACAAATTTTTTCAATGAAATAAAATTTTAATTTAAAAAATTTATATTTATTCCGAGTTTGTTTGCATGCTTAATGCAAGAAAATCCTTTTACATCGTTTTCTAATTCTAAGCTTTATCCCATTGAATCTCCAGCAGTTAATGAAAAATAATGCTTCTTTATTTTAGAAAATTTTATAAAAAACATTTCTAAGATTTCCGTGAGATCTTATGATTGATTCTTGAGTATTTAAACCTTCCATAATTCTGTGTTCGGAATTAAAGGTGTCTAATTTTAAATCAATCATTGTCTACTAAAAAGTTGAATGTTTGAGTTTTGCTTTCTGCATTTCTGTGTCAAGAATGTTTGATCTAAAAGTTTCCAGGTTTTTCCTTTGAAATGTTTAACATTTCTGGGTGTAGAGTGTTTTGCTGCGGATGTAGAGCATTTTTACAATGTTTTATAGATATTTGACAGTTTGTTTCATAGTTCCAAATGATTGAGGTTTTACTCAATGGTTCCAGAGAAATGAAGACGTACAATGTCCTTATCCAATACCAGCCACTGATTGACTTTGGATACATCGTTTTACCATTTGCATTTTTCACGGATTAAATTTCCATCTTTTTTCATTGAGATTAAACAACATTAAACTTGTGAACCCGGGAACAGTAAAATTGAAAAGAACTCTGAAGACGTCATGCTTCACAATTGTAAATGTTTCCTTTGTAGTGTTATGTTAATATATTCCTCTCATAATGTTACGTTCAAATTGAGGGTAACATATATTGATAATATATATGTCAAATAAGGAAGTGGATGCTAAATCTATGCTTACAACACCATCCTACTTTTAATATATGAGTCTGTTGTTGTTGTTGCTTATCCTCCATGTCTGACGGAGTCAGACTAGATCCACGAGTTCGTTGACTGTAAGGAAGTCGAAGACAAAAATAGGATTGCTAAAGAGATCCTCCCTAAAGAGACCCATGCAATCCAAAAGATGCTCAGGAGAAGCCTGATGATTTTGGCACTTGGTACAGGTGACGAAAGTTTTCCTGCCCTCGTTGAAAGTGAGGCACTTAATATGACCGCTAGCATATTAAGCATTAACTATGAGTCTAAAAGCATAATGTTGTTGTAAGTACGATTTAGCATTTGTACTTAAAGCTCACGGTAGCTCAGTGTTAGGTTGATTAGTTATGGTACACATAATTAGAATGTTTTGAAGGCTTTATTTAAATTTATAAGGCTGCAATGTTTTAAAATCCAGATATACCTATATATATCCATCATCTATCTATCGATCTATATATATATATATATATATATATATATATATATATAGTTAATAGTATATTTATAAAATGCAATGAATATAATGAAACAAAATACAATGAAAAATGCCAAATGTAGAATATTAAATGGAAAACAATATATTGAAAATATTAACTGGGAAATAACACATTGAAAAGAATACATTGAAAAGAATTACACTTAAAATACTTGAAAGAAATTTCAAAGAAAGATAGATAGATATAAATGGAATAAAGTATCAATATGGCCAGCTTCATCAGGGGGTGTTGACCACATTGGCACAATTATGGCTTTTCTGCAATGGCCCAAGACATAGTCTTAAAGAAGCCATTACACCCCAAAGTCATACCAAAAATTCAAACCAAAGTATCAAACAAGAATAAAAGAAGTAGAATTTAATCCAAAATATGTAAGTAGAATTTAATCTAAAATATGTAAGTCAAAATCCAATGTTGCCAAAATACATTTAATATATAATAATCAAATTTAAATCATATCTAATTACAAATCCAAATCTGCAAGAACCTCACCAAATACATAAATTAGTGACTAAGTGTAAACACTATCGGCATTTCAAGCTTCTTATAAGACCTTCAAGGCTTGGGTGACCCTTCTGTAGTATAAAACTACGCCTTACTTCACTCTTATAAGCAATGCTCTACTAGCCAAATAGTGTTTAATAAATTTAGTTGGAATGCCATTATGAGTTAAAATATTTTCTAGTCTATTTTTTTGTTTATTGATATTATTTAAATTATTACATATATTGTATATTCTATTAAGTTGATTAAAAATAATATTTTTATAAATTTTAATTGAAATGTTTGAATTCCAGAAAATTAGTTTATTAACTTTGAAATTAAAATTATTAGTTTTATCATATATGTCAGTAAATGTGTGGTTTTCTTTTATAGTAATTGAAATATCTAGAAATTCAGTTTTTAAGTTATCAATATTAGTTTTAATTAATTTTAATTCCTTAGGATATATATTATTGTAAATTTTATCGAATTCTAGGCAATTAAAAATTATTAAATCGTCAATATATCTGTAAGCAAAAGGCATTTGTATAATAAATGATTTTTCATAGTAGTTTAAAAATAAATTTGCCAATATACTTGAAAATTTGGAACCCTGGGGAATGCCGTTAACTTGTAAATAAATATTTTCTCCATAAGAAATATAATTATTGTAAATACAAAATAAACTTAGGTCTTTCCAAAAATTTATATCGACATCCAATATTGAATTAAAATCATAAAAATAAAACATAATAATATCAAAAAGTTTTTCAAGTGGAATACTGGTGAATAAATCTTTGAAATCATAAGTGGAAACATCATTAATTTTATTGGCGGAAATAAATTCAATTATAGGTTTATTATTCTTAATTATCCATGTATTATTTGAATTATTAATGTTATTTAAGATTATATTTAAATAATAAGAGAATAGATTACGAAATTTATGGTTGCTTCCACAAGTAATGAAACGAAATTGAGCAGGTTTTTTATGGAATTTTGGATATATTGTTATGTATGGAATTTTAAAGTTTATGTTTTTAATTTTAAGTTTTTTAGAAAATGCAAGAATTTTTTAAAAATTGTCGTTTTATTTAAATTAATAATTTTGTAAGTTGTTGAATTGGAAATTTCTTCGTTAAGTAATTGGTGGTAAAATTTTTTACAAATAAATGCGTGATTATTAAAAGCTTTATCTACCGGTGTGATAATGAAAAGATTTTGTATTTCTTTTATATGCTTTTTTAGATATTTTTTATTTATTCCTTTAAATTTTAAATTATTTATACTTGTTTTAAATTTGTAGTAGAAATTCCTTTTCCATTGTGAGAAATATTCTGTTGGAATTGAATAAATATTAGAGGTTTTAAAAATAAATGTATCGATATCATTAATAAAAAATATTAGAATTTGTTTGTGGTTATAATAATTTATAGGTCGAAATTTTGTACTTTTTTTGTTTTATTTCAAATCATTTACTTTTTTTAAAATTCTTAATAGAAATCATTCTAAAAATGTGTTAATACCCTCTGTAGTATCTACAAAAAAAGAAGAAAACATTTTTCGTTTTCATGAGAGTATTTAAAACATCTTATAATGTATTAGTTTTTGACAGATATGTTTTCCTTATAAATCACATTTGCATCTAACAAGTCGCATAATATTATGAGAAGTTTTAGATCGGAGAGCAGTGAGTTAAATGAAAGAAAAATTCTTGGTACTCTTTAAAGTTATTTTATTTTCACTTTTATTGTATATATGATTAAAATTATTTATAACGTCATCATGTAGTGTTTTTTATCTCAAAAAAAAAAAAAAAAACAAATGTGAAATTGATGTTTTCAAAAAGCCTGCCATGCTTGAAATTAAATCGTTTGAAAAGTTAAATTTCCAAAAAAAAAATTATGTATGTTTTTGTGAAAAAGTAAGTCCTTGAAAGTAAGTAGACTACAAATGCGTCTTGAAAGTTAAATTCAGAGGAAAAAAATTTAATTATTTCTTCAAGAACTTATTTAACATAAAAGATCAAAAACAAGTATTAGAAACTAATTTTTTCAGGACTTCTAAAGAGATAACGAGAAAGATAAATTTAGTTAAAAATAAAACTCACAACAAGAAGTTTCCGCTTCCCTGGTTATTCTGAGTTATCTCGGTCTCTTATATATTTTGCAATTAATCATCATCTCGAAATATCTCATTTGCAGAAAAATTTGTCTTATAGAAAATTATGTCATTTTCATTTGCATTGCTCTAAACAGTAAAAAAAATTCCTGAAATTTTTAAATTAAAAATTTGAAATTAATATTTTATACTAATATTTCAGATTTTTTCAATAAACATTTGATGATGAATTGATTACATTAAGTAATAGATATGATGAAATAATATAAATCAGGATTCATTGAAGTTTTCTTCAAAAATATTACCAAAGGAAATTATTAAAAGGAAATATAAAATGTCAAAACATTTTAAAAATGGGATTATTTTATTTTTTTAACAGGGCACGTAGATAGAAATACTACTTAGCAAGTACTGAATTCAATTAAAAATAAACAGAATACATTTTATCATGAGCGAATACAAAATATTTTTATTTATCCATATTCATTAGAAAAATAAGCTTGATTTTGTAATAATAGAGAACATAAAAATTGATAAGAAGTTAAAAATGAATTGATATTGAGAATCTTGTTTAGCATATCTGTCACATTAGGCATTATTTTATATCCCAAATATTACTCAGGTTTCACAAACTAATTAACAATTCAAACGGATTTTTCGAATTGTAAGATCAATTTAATATACATTTTAAGAAATTCATTTAGAATAGGTTAACTCGTTAATATCTTTAAAATGGAAAATTTAAATTTACTTGAAATGGTGAAAGCTAAATTATATTTCCCACTTCGTAAATACTTCAAGGGTTTTGAATTTAATTTTTATAATAAATGAAATCTATCAACAAGTAGAAATCTGCTTTCCCGCATAATTGTTATAGGTTTGGACTTTGTGACTCCCCTCTATCTACTCTATGCTGACAACATCAAATTTTTGATGGCACTCGTGCTCTGCACTTGTGGTTCTAAACCGTAACAGTCCAGAAATATTGGAAGGCTAGAAAAATAATGGTGTCGTAGCCAAATTTTTGAGCATTTGTAATAAGTAAGCTAAACTAAACTCCATGGCACAACAGCCCATGTGGGCCATAGCCTACAGTGCCTATAACTGTTTACATGACCGAGGGCCCAGGGGTGCGAAGCATATGTCCCAGTTAGGTGGTCAGCCTAACGTAAGACCCCCAGTGTTTAGTTCCCAAGCATGCTTGGTACTCAGTTTATCGACCCACTGAAGGGATGAAAGGCTGAGTCAACCTTGCCCAGCCCGAGGATCGAACCTCAGACCTGTGTCATGGGAGCGTGAAACGCTGCCACTAAGCCACCGGGCTTCAAGTGAACAAGTACAAATTTAGAATAGTGACCAATAGAGAGCATTATTGATATCATTGTCAAAAACATCACATAATTCTAAAAATATTAGAAAATAATTATAAAAGCCGTAGCGAAAATATTAAAACTGTTAAAATATAGGTAAAAATATATTATATAGCCTTCCAACTTGTCGTTGTAATATATAATTATGACTCAGTTTATTTAAATAATTTTTTTATGAAAAATTTATCTTAGATTCAACAGATAATAATAAATGTTTTTGGTAAGATGAAGCATGATATTTCGAAACTAGAAATATTATTTATTGCAAATTCTTTGTAAAATATATTTCGTTTTATACTTTCTAAAAGTATACTTTTCTATTTACTTCAAGTATTTTCCTATCTTTGATCATAAAAGTTAATTTTGGAAATTAGCAATAAATGAAGCTACTTTTAATTTAAACCTTTTTTTTTTTTAACAAATTCTTTATTTTAATAAATATAATTGAGGAAATAATTGGAAAAAAAATGATAGAGTTGACAATATATAAGCAAATAATGAAAAATATACATTAAATAACTGAATAGTTATATATTACTATTCAACAACAATTTTATTAGTGAAAGTATTATTTAAAATGTCATAGACAGAATGAAATACCACGCATTGCTTGTTATTAAATAAAATGAAAATGTTACTAACTCTTAAAGTACATTTTTGTAAAATCCATATTATATTTTATTTAAGAAGATTGATTTACAAATTAAAAAATTCTCCTATTTTTTTCTTTAAAGGAAAAGTTTGCATACATCCAATGTCTGTGTTACTTACGTTAGATATTCATTTAAATCATTCATAATTTTTTTGAAAGAAAATGAATAGATACAAAATGATGCTTTTTTTATTCTAAATTGAAATCATAATAAATGTATGTGTATATTTACACTGTACAATGCTATGTAATAAAAGTCCAATAATATGTAAAATAATTGTTTGATAATGAATGCATTTTTTCTGGTTAATTATTCAGTCAATTTCATCATTATTTTATTTTAACTCTCAATTTACTGAATTAATTAAAATAACATAAGTAAATTAAGTAAATTAATAAATCTATATAAAATAATATTTTCGGTAGAAACACGTACTGAGATTATAATATCAAGTGGCTTTAAGAAAAGAAAAAATTAAATGATGGAAAATATGAAATATTTATTTTATAACAGGAAAATATGCCAGCTATTGGATTAATCAAATATTCAATGCGCTTTCATGTGGAAGAAAATAATTGGTGGTAAATTTAATTGGATTAAACTAAAAGAAAATATATCATTCTGTTGGCAATTAATTACAGTAATTATAAATTTCTGTCATTATTCATCATCGTTATCATTCTAATGGCGATAATTATCTATACACTATTTATTTATTTTTTTCTTTGAATTTGTTAACGTAAAAATATTTTAATTTCAAATGTATTCAATTTAAACATTTTGATTTATTGTATTTGATAAATCCTCTACCTGTATAATGACCACTCATTTCGGTTTTCTTTCTTTTTTTTGTGGTATATAAATCTAGAATTATTAATTAATCTAGAACTTTTTAAATTTTTAGGAAAGCAATTTAAAATGAATATTTGATTAATCCTTTTTGTATATTAATATGTAGGTTATTAGATGAGTTTTTATCATAATATTTTAGTAAAGCATGCAAGTTTAGTGCCTTTTTATGAATATATCTGTATTTAAGAACAAACTTTTGTATCAGCACATTACTAAATTTTTTTTGAATTCACAAGTTATTATTATTTTTATTTCGAACTTTATGCTTGTAATTTAAATTCCCGTCATTACCACTTTATATTTGTCTATTCAAATCAAAGAATAATGATAAATGACTTGTATATATCTTTACATGGTCATTATAAATATCACTTGTTATATCCTCATGTAACAAAAATTTAGATAAGTATCTCATATAAGATGTTTCATATTTTACAATGTAAGAGTTAGCCAAACAACCACAGAATTGAATGGATTGTTGAAAATTGGGAATTCCATTTCGTTCATTTTGTGGAAGTCTTCAAAACGATTGATGAACTCCGTGATCAAATTTCGCAGATGTTGAGAGTATTGATCCAACTTGTTTGGTTCACTGAGCCAAATGATTTTAAATGAGGGAAATGATCCAAACTTTGATTTTTTACCTGATTTTTCTGAAGCCTCAACTTTGTATCAAGGGATTGAATAAATGAATAATTTTGAGTGAAAATCAGATTTTTACCCTGTAACGTTACTTTCAAATTAGTCAAGTACTTATTCATATCTACCAAAAGGCACAATCAGTACACTAATCACTGTCATAATCAATTGGGTTGCTTTTTTCCAGCAGGAAAGCTTGAATAGAGTCACATAATGCCAAAAATCGTTCTAAAACGACTCCTCGACTGAGCCAATGAGCTTCGGTGAAATAAAGGACATCAGAAAACCTTTCGCCGAAATCTAGTATAATCTGCCCGAGCTGTCGGTGAGTCAGTCCTATACTCCCTATAAAATTTACTATTTTAATTATAGGTTGCATGGCATGGTCCAATTTTATATGTTTAGATGCCAATGATTCCTTATGAAATCCCAAAAAATCCCTCAGTGAAATCCAACAAAATTCCTTGATGTTTTTGTTTTAATGTAGTTACAACGCCTGAATGTTTGCCAGCCATGATAGGAGTGCCATCCGAAATTGTGATGCTGAGTGTATTCTAATCGAGTTCATATTCTGCTATTCAAATGCTCAATTGTAGAATAATTATCATTTGCTGTTATAGTACCTGTTAATGGAACGCACTTTAACGGTTCTTCATTTATTTTAAAATCTTTCTAAAACGACTCCTCGACTGAGCCAATGAACTTCAGTGAAATAAAGAACATCAGAAAACCTTTTGCCGAAATCTTTTAAAAATTGCCTGAACTGTTGGTGAGTTAGTCCTCTACTCCTTGTAAAATTTACTATTTTAATTATAGGTTGCATGGCATGGTCCATTTTTAAATGCTTAGATGCCAATGATTCCTGATGAAATCCCAAAAAATCCCACAAAATTCCTCGATGTTTTTTGTTTTAATGTAGTTACAACGTCCGAATGTTTGCCAGCGATGGCGGAGTGTCATCTGAAATTGTGATGCTGAGTGTATTCCAGTCGAGTTCATATTCTGCTATTCAAATGCTTAATTATAAAATAAATATCATTTGCTGTTATAGTACCTGTCAATGGAACGCACTTTAACAGTTCTTCATTTATTTTAAAGTTACTGTTAATATACCTCGTATAAAAACAGCAAGTTTAGCTGTATCAACAGTATCAATGCTCTCGTCAGCAGCCAGTGAAAAGCTTATAAATCTCTTAATTTCTCCTTCATTGAAGGATCAAATTTTGAGATAAATCATTTATTCTTGAAGTAACAGTATTTTTTTGACAGCGAAATATTTTGAATTATTGACTTTTGAAATGGAAATGAAATATCGGCAACTTTTTCAACCTACAGACTTTAATAAAATTAACATTTGAAAAGTTTTGATCTCTTCGCTATTTCTAATGCAATAATAAAACTTGATCTCAGGGCATATTCGCTCTCAGTATTAGCTATAATAAACACTGATTATTCACCTTGAAGTTAAGATTTTAAAGAAGACAAAGTGTTCATTCTTATTTTTTTAGTGTAACATTCGAATTTATGATTTATGATTCGTATCATAGTGTCTTCAAGTTAAACTCCTTAAAAATAGCAACTGTTTGATTGCAAATCAAACACAGTGGCTTACCTTACCTTTCCGCTCTATGAAAAAAATTTGCAATTGCCCACTTAGACTGAAAAACTCTGCACTCACTTTCAACTTTACGTTTTTGTAACATTACACTAAAATCGTAACAATTATGGAAATTGACACAACAGTTATGGATACCACACGCGTGCGACACAAGCAAATGCACAATACTTTCATAATCACTTCTTTGCAGCACAACTAAAAACCTTCTCCAAACGTATCGTTTCGATTACTCAACTCAACTCAACTCAACTATGATGCACCGAGTCACTACTTTTATAACGATAAGGAAGATTTTAGTCTAGATTCGAAGCGCGTGGAAGATTCTATTGTTCTCAACAAAAATAAACAAAAATAAAAGGGTATTTCCACTTGTTCCTAATACATGGCTTTACTATCGATCTAATTTTCTGGATCTGGATTAACTGGATCTTTACTGTAAATTCTCTAAAAAACATGATTCTTCATTCTGTGACACATTGCGATCACAAGCCGTATCTTTTAAATGACTGGACTAAAAATTACAAAAAAGTAAACCACAGAACTTACTTGCTCTAAGTCATTTGCCTAGGGAGTGATCTTGTCTCCAAATATCTCACTTCCACCGTCGAGCAGCAAAGAACTCCAAAAAGGGGCAGGTGTTCTCGTCCATTACTTCTCCAGAGCCACAGAGTGAACAAGCAAGAATGTCCAAGCGCTTTAAATGATAAGGCTAGACAGAGTCATATCCTTTTTTAAATGAAAGGTGGTAACTCCATTTCTCTTGGTAAATCATAGATAAGAGGTTGACTTAAATTACTCCAGTGTTTTAGAGCTATATGAGTCTGTTGATCACGTGAGGCATTGGAAGCAAATAGATGCTTTAGAAATACTCTAATTTTATAATATGATGGGGATGTGGAAGGATATTGTGAAAAGCCGGCATCTTTCTTTGCGAGGAAGTCTGCTTGCTCATTGCCCCATAAGCCACAGTAGCCGGGCACTCACTGGAGAACAGTTTGCTTCCCTCTCAAAGCAAGAAATCTCAAGAATTCTTGACATTGTTGAATTTTAGGCGTTCGAGGGTGTTCTATAGTGGAGATTGACTGGATGGCTACCTGAGAGTCAGAAAGAATAACTGCTCTTGAAAACTTCTAATGAATAGCTGTTTTAAAGCTATGCATGTCACTTTGTTGTTGCATAAAACGTAAAAAAGGTCAGAAAACATCAGCTCCAAGATTTAAATGGCAGTCAAACTGGGACCTGTCGGTAAAAATGTGCAGCCATTGTGATGGCGGATATCTGGTTGCAATGGTCTCTAAAGCAAGGGATTTTAAAATCCTATCGCAATATAATTGGTAATTTTGTTTTTTTCACGTCTATAGTTAGAATTGAATTCGTGTAATTAGATTAACCACGTGTATATCACTTTCATACAATGCTGTACATAGAAGCAAATTTAAAATGAATTGTTCCTTATACTTCTTTTTCATACTTGCTCTTGATGCTATAAATAATTGAATATTGTAAAAGAATTAAATTAATTCTGATTTAAAATAAATATTAAAAACAGGTCATAAGTATAAATTGTGATAAATTTACTAAATTAATATTAAAGTGATTATACTTATTAGTTTCATGAATTAATTAACATATTAATCTGGAAGTACTGCACACAAGTGCTTTTGTCTTACACATTTAATGATGAAAAAATTAATTATCATTAGAATAAATAAGAAAAATTAAATAATGTTGAGAGAGATTATAAGTAACGCGTGTAAAGCTGAAAACACTTCTTAAAGAGTATTTTAATTCCATGAAGAACAATATATATAAAAGAAAATGCTCAATTTTAATATATTTTTATTCCTTCCATCTAAGTATTTCAAAACAATGTAACTTAATGAAATCTTCTTTCACGCATTTATTTTTATGGAAATTAGAATTCTAGCACATTCATTAATTTTATTCCTAAAATTTCTTAATTTATACAAAAATCAATCATAAAAATTAGTAAAAACATTATAAAATGTATTTATATTAGCATGTATTTAATGATTGAAGAGAGATTACTTGTTTTGTAAGAATGTTAAATTTTAACTCTTAATTTTAAAGAAAATAAGATTATATGAAACCTAAAGAGACTTTTTTAGTTATTTTTCGGTAGAAAAGATATTTAATATTAAAATTTTGTATAAAGTAAAATATTCAAAGTGTTATTATGAAATATGAGATTCAGTTATGAAAAATCACGACCCTTAAAATAAAAAGGACAACTTATGATTTCCTACTCTTCAGTAAAAAACGCTTTGTAAAAAAATTAATCTCCTATCAAATTAAAAATGCTTAACATCTAAATAAAAAATTAATGTATGTTATGAAATGGGAATGTAAACTCTAATTTAAATATAGAACTATGAAAAAATATTTTTTATGTATTTTAACATATTGTCATCTTAAATGCATACATCATCACATTTCTTATCACTACATCACTATTTTCCAAACCAACAGAAACTATTTTATTGAAATTAACTTTCAAGACAACGCTTGATTGTATTATATTCATTCATAGCTAAAGAAAAAGATGCAATAATACTGCATTCACAGACACATAAATATAAACATTATTATTTACGTAAATAATTAAATATTCATAATGATAACTTGCATACACCTATGTTGTTGTTGTTACTAATGACACTTGGACAAGCCAAGCTTGCTATGCCTTGGCTATGCGAATTTAAGTCGATTGGGAGCGTCTTTCGTTTTAATCAAAGCACCATAAAGGTGAAAGTACGACTTTGCTCTATACACATGCCATAGGTACCCGTTTATAGGGTAGGCATCCATTCACACCTCATTCATACTAGGACAGGACAAAGACAGGATAGATAGAGAAAGAAAGTATATCCATGCCCGAACCGGGATTCGAACACAGGATGAATGAATTTGAATATATTTCAATTGTTTCAACAATATGAAACATTTTTGACATAAAAGATTTTATTAAAATTTAATTACTGAAAATCATGTTTAATTTTTGAATTCATTCGAATGTTTGCACTTTTATATTTAGGATGTTGTTAGAAATTTAACTTACGAAACCAAATATTTTTATTGAGATACATATTATATTAATGCTAATACACATTTATTTGCTTTGAAATTAAATATTCAAAAGACATAGGATTCTCTTAAATTGAAGACTCAGTGAATAAATTAAATTTAAAGGAATTAATTTTAACAAAAGTGTAATTATAGAAATATGATTCAAATAGTAATAACTCTATTATAATTGGGTAGGTTTATAACATATATTATGATTTAGGTACTATAAAACTCTATGTTATTTTTCACGTAAACCAAGAAACTTTCTTAAATAAATGGAAATTTATGCTATTTAGTGGGATAAAATGTTAATGAGTTATTTGTATTAGCCCTTAACTATAACAGTAAAAGTTAAATAAATTTATTCATTACCAAAGGATTGTTATATCTATAAATGAATATGACACACAAAGAAAGCTAACAAAATAACATACGCCTTTGTAAATTAATAGATTATGCATTGTCATTGAAGTATTATTCACATATGTAAATACTAATGATTGTTCCCTATTTTTATAATTTCTATGAATTTTTCGTGACATTTCAAGTCTTGGTAGAAAATGCCAAATTAATATATATTTGAGAACAGATAATTCAACAATAAACGGCGACACACAAATTATTCTTAGTGTAATCTAGTTAATCTTAACCCTGAGAAAAATGATGTATTTGGCTGTTAAATAATATAAGTAATGTTAATAAGAATGAAAGAACAATTAAAGAATGATATATTGTAATTAAGATTTTAAGTACTTTAATATTTAAATGCTTGTACTAAATGATGTTTTTAAGTTTTAATCTTTCGACACATTTTCAAACAATTTTTCAAATCATTAGTTGAATATATATACGATGTATTGTAAGAATTAAGAAAAAAGGAACAAATATTAGTCTAAACTATATATATATATATATATATATATATATATATATATATATATATATATATATATATATATATATATATATATATATATATATATATATATTATATATATACAAGCTGACCCAGCCACGCGTTGCAGTGGCTGAGTTTTTATAATACATTGAATCAATTTTTTACTAATTCTTGGTACAATCAAATTAATATTTTCTAAAAAAATTTAAAATAGGTTCATTCATATGAGATTAAAAATAAATCGTTTCGCAAAAATTTAAAAGTAATAGGTAAAGTATCGAAATTTTGAAATTAAGCACAAATCAACATATACTTTCTGAATTTACATTTTATTCATCTTATATTAAATTATAGTTAGTAATCAGTGACTTACTTATAAAATATACTATATAAATTAAAAACATCTAAAAATAAATTGTTATAAATGAGGTAGATAACATTGACATCGAACTATTATTTTTTCAATTTTTAATTATTAAAACTAAAAAATTTTTCCGCGGTATTATACTGAAATAAAAAAAATTAAAAAAATTTATCATTTGAAGATATAAATTAGATCAAAATGTTCTACTGAATAAATTAATAATTATCAAATTATAAAATAAAAATAAAAAAAATAAAAGGCTGTCAAGAAATACTTACATGTTTTGGAGGTGGTATGAAAATTAGTAGAGAAAAACAGCAATAAATAAAATTTTATTTTACTATTTATAATATTAAAAATATTCAAACTGAACACGCACAATAATAACACAATACAAAGTATAATTATGAAAGTGATTCACCAAAAATTGTTATAGTATGATTATACATCATGAAAATATATGTATCATGAAAATATATGAAAATATATGTACATCATGAAAATATAATAATAAAAATATATGTAAATTCTATATTTAACCACGCGATGGCGCGCGCACGTTAACTTTCTCAAAGATGTATAATCTAGATAAATAAACACGTCGCCATCTGCCGAATACCTGTGCATCTTAGATGCTAAACCGCCATCTATTAGGAACTTACAGAACTAAACAATAAATAAACATTAATGTCGTATAATAAATATTGAAAATAATAATTAAGAGATAAAAACTATTCTATCCTTTAAGTTGGACTATATTATAAATGGTTACAAAATTTTATCAAAATCCGTTCAGTAGTTTCGGAGTTTATCGGGAACATACATCGTGACACGAAATTTTTATATATATAGAATATATATATATATATATATATATATATATATATATATATATATATATATATATATATATATATATATATATATTTGCATATATGTATACATATTTCAATTAAAATTATAAAAAATTTTCATATAATATATATTAAACATAATTCAATAAAATATAATTTAAATGAAATAAAATAATGAATTTAATAAAAATAAATTGTAAACAATTAAATATTTATATTTTTTTCAATCATTTAATCCAATTTTAACCAATGTCCTAGCCATCTTCCCCTAACCCCAATATTTACATGTAAAGATAGCCTCGTTTAGCGCTGTTTCGCATTACGCTCTACTTTGATGGAAGGTATCCTCCGCGTTAAGCGGGGTCTTACTGTATATATATATATATATATATATATATATATATATATATATATATATATATATATATATATATATATATATATATATATATATATATATATATATATATATATATATATATATACTTTACACTAATATTTTGTTACAGAATTAAGCTGCTCGATAAGAAAATCTAATGCATTGAAAACCAATCCTAATTACTCGTCCAAACTTTGAGAATAACAATTATTAACAATGCATTTTACTTCAGGCAAGTTAATAATTTTTTTGACTTCACAAATTTTACCAAACTGATTACCTAAGTACCAAAAAAGTCTACCTTCTGTCATGATATACCATTTCTGACATTGTTTTTATTGTGAAAACATTTTACGATAAATAAATGAAACAAAACGATTTTCCGAATTGAACGGGGGTTCAATTCGGAAAAGCATTGAAAAGATGTATATTATTGTCCTGATTTGAAAACAATTACAAGATTTACTAAAAAATTTGGAGCCACACACGTTAATTCAATTTGAATTTGTTATATTTTCAGATATGATGAATAAATTCATTCGGATGTGTTTATACCTCACTCTTCTAATGTGTTTGCGCTGTTTTAAAATTACTATCAAAATTGTCTAGTTGTTTTGCATTATTTTGCACAATTCAACAGGTGTTAACTCGTCCTCTTATCTTTCTGATTTTAATCTGTGGGATTGATTTTAGTGGTGAAGCTTTATAGACAAACTTTATTTGAAGAATCCTAAAATAGTTTCTGGAAAGAAGTATGCAATTCAAAAACAAATCGAAGTTATTTATATGCCTACATTATAGTCTGTGATGTAATATTTTATTTTTCACATGAGTCACGTCATCGCACGCAATGCCACAGTATTTAATAGTTAAGTTTTTAAAAATATAATATTTGATTTCATAAATGTTGAATGTATATCTTTATTCTGTAAGTGGAATGAAATGTGTACAAAATATTTATTTTATATATTTATTCACTCTCATGTTTATATATTACAAATTAATAAATTCCATTTGAATATCCATTTCTAAATATCCATTTGAATACACAGATGGTTGTTTTTCGGCACTTTCTGTACATGTGTGTTAGATTTGCTCTTTCATCTTTCAGTGAATCACTATAAATTAAAAATTCTATTAATAAAATACAACAGTAAATTAACAAAGTAAAATTAATTGTTGCAAATGTAGAAAATTGTTGTATTATTATTTTATTATTTATATTTGAGATCTTTTATTAGAGATGCGTCTTTTGGCGACTAGTGCGAAGATTAAAGAAGGACAGCCCTTTCAGTCTGGCCATCTCTCTTCAACTACCTAATAGTAATGTTGAACCCAACTCAATACAATGCTGCTTGAATCCTGCAGAAGGACTCCCCAGGGTTTACTTTCACTTTAACTTAAGTACTCATGTTAATAAAAAAGACTACATCCCAGAACATCTTAGACAACTGACCTTGGAAAACCTAAGCCACATTCCTAACAATGCCATCAAAATCTTCACTGACGGTAGTAAAATTGATATTCTAGTAGGTAGTGGCATATATATTGAAACCCCTCACACCAATTTGACTCTTTCTCATCGTAATCCCAATCACTGCTCTGTCTTCAGAAGTGAATTGATTGCAATAGACCTAAGACTAGAAACTATTCTTTCTGAAGAGGATTATGGTGACCTTTGGATCTTGTCTGACAGCCGTAGTTCTCTCCACCATCTTAGTAATTGGCTTCTTGTAGGCGACAAGATCAGCAACTCTATCCTGCTTAAATTAAAACTCATTTCACCTAATCATGATGTTCACTTGCAATGGATACCTTCACATGTGAATCTCCACGGGAATGAAATGGCCGATAATCTTGCTAAGGAGGGTTGCAGGATTTCAAATACTCCCTCTTCCACACTTATTTTTCTGGAGTTATACTCCCGGGAAAAATCAAAAATCTCGGAGGATTGGAAAACACCCCCCACCCATAATTGGTACAAGGGATCAAAACCGGGTTTGTCCCTTGACCTCCCGTGTGACAGACGTACCAGGACTGTTCTCTCAAGACTTGCTAGCGGTCATATTAAGTGCCTCACTTTCAACGAGGGCAGGAAAATTTTCGTCACCTGCACCAAATGCCAAAATCATCAGGCTTCTCCTGAGCATCTTTTGGATTGCATGGGTCTCTCTAGGGAGGATCTCTTTAGCAATCCTCTTTTAGTCTTCGACTTCCTTACAGTCAACGAACTCGTGGATCTAGTCTGACTCCGTCAGACATGGAGGATAAGCAACAACAACAACAGTGCGAGAGTTGTTTTTTATTCATTTTTAACCTAAATGTTTATCAGATAAGAATATTATTTATTAATTACAACAGACAAAAGTTAATAAAAATCAATAACTTTTGCTTAAGAAATTACCTTACAGCTACTAAATAAGTCATAAAAAACCATAAACTATTGATGCATATCTGTGATTTTAGCAATTGAAATTAAATTATCTAAAGTCAGTTACAGTACTTTTTTCTTCAAAATCCCAGCTTTCTAAATAAGTACTGAAATATAGAAACATGTGTTAGTTTTGAGTTGTTTAAAGAAAAAGAAACTAGTCAAACTTGAATGATATGTATCAAATGAATGAGTAGCTATATTGTTGAGGGGCAGCTGATAAAAAAGAACATCTGGTTTAGAAACGAAATATTCTCTACTGTTTATCAAGCTGGTTAACAGTTAATAATAGCTGACCGAGCGATGGAAATCATTCTTTTCTTTATCAGGCTGATTTATTGTAAATAAAAAGTTGTAAATAACAGTTAATTGTAAATAACCTGAGATTGAGACAATAAATGCTGCCCTTTCTTTATTAAGCTGGTTAGGAGTAAATAATAGCTGGCCGAGAAATGAAGTGCTGTTAGTTCTTTATTAAACAGGTTAATTTTAAATGATAACTAGCCAATATATGAAGTGGTGCTTTTTGCTTATCAGGCTAGTTAATAATAAACTATAGCCAACGAAAAGATGAAATTCTTCTATTCTTTATGAAGCTGTGCAAATAATAGCTGATCGAACGATGAACTGCTGTATATTTTTCATTAAGCTAGTTAATAGTAACAAGTAGCCAGGCAAGGAATCAAATTCTCCTGTTCCTTAAAGATGAACTTTCCTCTGTTATTTGTGAAGTTGGTTAACATGAAATAAGAATGAATATCTGGAGGAGAGTTGAAGTGTTTTATTGATCAAGACTTATGATATAGATTACTGTTTATATATTGTTATTTTGATCAAGATTATTGGTATGTTTAACTATTTAATTTGATTATAAATATTTTTCGTATTAATATTAAAGTTAATAGAATTTTAAATATTAATTTGTTTGAATATGCATAATATGTATTGGTATACAAAAATGAATGTATATGGAAGTAATCTATACATACTTTTTTATGCACTGTTATTGTCTCTGTATGAAAACTAGTGACATATAGATTTTATGGGAAAACAGAAATATATAGTAAAGAATTAAAATTATAATAATTCAACCAATTTTTAGACATTATATAAAATACGAGTTTATAAAATTTGACAAACATAAAATTTAGTAAATAATGATGAATTTGAAATAAAGGTTGGCCGATTGAAAGCTATTACAGAGAAAAATATTTTTATAATATATAAATCTTATTTCGAAAGAAACCGAAGTTAGAACTGTGTAGAGAAATGTACTTCAATTTCTTCATGAAAATAAAAGTATGCCTGTTTATTCGAAACAACCTCACAATCTATTTTTTTAATATTCTAGATAATATATGCTTCAGCCTTTTCTATTTTTTGTAACAAAAAATATTCTTACTACACATTTTTCTTGTTTTATTTAATAAAAAACTAGGAAATAATTTGTACAATATTTTTAAAAAGGTTTGGTTGAAGATAAATGTTTTTGTCAGCAGTTTGTCAATTTACTGTCTTAAAAGCTTTATTAATTTACATAATGTTTTGATATAATAAATTATCTTAGCTTATTAATTTATTATAATTTCTATTTAAGAAAGGTTTATCACTGCAATTGTTACACTTAAAGAAATAATTATAACTATAAAACTTCAGGGAAACGCATTGATGCAGTTTAAATACTGCAGTAAGTTAATTGCGAGAGACATTGCTAAGAATTTCACTTTTCTTAAGAAATTCAAGGCTGCAGAAATATAAGACATTCCCTTACAGAAATTTGCACAAAATAAAAGCATTACTCAAAAATATATACATGTTAAATATTGAAAATATATGCTTACATTAACTTGAGAGTCAATATGTGCATATTAGTTCATAGAAATCATTTTTTGTATGTCGTCGATACTATGTTATTCAGAACATAGTAAAAACAAAATTATAAAGTATATAAAAATAAAAAACTTTGGTAGAAAACATTTTTCTGTTTCTGTGAAAATAATTGCATCGAACAATTCACATTTATATCGTATATCTTTAAATCAGTTTAATATTAGTTTCTTATAGCTGCCTTCTTTTGATATTACTTCCCAGTTGTTGTTACTTATGACACTTGGATAAGATTAGCTCACAATGCCGTTGGTTTTGCGTATTTTAATCACTAGGGTGCATTTTTCGTTTAACAAGAGCAACACGAAGGTGAAATTACGACTTAGTTCTAAACTCCTCCGATTGATGGCACCACCAGAGGATTTACTCCATCAGTTTTCTCAACTTCCGTAATTTTTTATGCAAACAAAAAGCCAAGAAGCATCGAAAATGATTATCTTAATCAATCACATGCCATTGTTTAGAATCTTTTATTGAATTTCAGGAGGCCATAACAATCTGCTTGTTTAGGAAGAGAATGAAATGAAATTTCAGATCTTCTTCTATTCCCATTTATGTAGACCTCATGTAAAATTTTAAGATAATAGATTCTTAAAGGACAAGCTATGTTTTGAACATAAAAAAGACTGCTACCGAAATATACTGAATTTTTTTTTATTAAATTTCATGATATATTACTTTTTGCAATCAATATTTAACTTATCTTTATAAAGGGAGGAAAACTATTTAAACTAATTTCACTTATTTTACTTATCTGATTTTACTTCTGATTTTATTTTTATTTATAACCCTACTTATTAATGATAAAGACATAATCACACGTAAATCACAAAATTAGTTAAACCTTCAGTTTTGGTTTATTTAACTAAGCTGACATATATTTTCAATACTATAAGCAGATGCGGTACAGGATATAGAGTCTGATTTACATGTACATTCGCAAATGCTAACTATCTACATTTGCAAATTTTGGAATCAGGGCACACCTATGCTATATTACAGAATTATGATTCAAGTATCAAAAATAAAGCTGCTTTGATCATTGTTAAGAAATGAGTTATGTTAATTTTGGAAAAACTATTAAAGTATCAAAAAAGGTAAATAACTAAATCTTTCTAAATATGCAGATATGAGTCACATTTAAGAAATGTTTCTGTGCGAAATAATTCTAATATACTGTTTCTAACTCCATTGAATCACAAATCATCAATTTCAAATTATATGAATTTGAAGCCCTATAAAAGCTAAATATCGCATTATTCATAGATAAAGGGGAATATAACAGTTTCTGAAGTTTTGGAGGTATGGAGCACTCTAAGGCAGATGACTGACTTGTCTTAAACTTCACCTACTAATTTTAGCAAGGAACCATAGAATGGGTTTCATATCTAAGATGACCATTCCAGCAGACAATTCTAACTTTACCTGGATTCAAAAGTAGGTACCTGAAGTGTATTAGGTTTGACGAAAGAAACAAATTTCTCCCTATATATAGGAAATGTAATATCACACATTTTACCCCTGATTATCTACTTTCCTGTTTGGGACTTGAAAAAGAGGTTGTTTGTTTCCTCTTCTTGTTTTGGTATTTTTATTAATTCAGGGTTTCAAGCATCTAAGTCTAATGATAACTAAATAGAATGAGAAATAACAACCACACATAAATCTTGTTTTTAAGAAGTATTTTAATTGGATAGTTTTTATCACGATCCATATTCTTGCTCTAAAGAAATTTTCAAAGCATGTTATTTTTATGTTAAAATACTTTTAAAAATACGCTGTCAAAGTTTTATGCAAGTGACATATATTGAAAATACAATACATATATGAAAGCACATTAGAAACAATCCAATGAAAATTATGATTCAATTTTTCCCAGCAAATTAAGTCAAAACTCTAAAGTAAAATGTTTACTGAAAATGCAATATATTCTTATCTTTATGATTATATTTAACTAGAAACATACATTCTTTCAGAATAAAATCGATTAAATATTTTTGATTTTATTTAATGGAATGAAAATATTTATTATTAGCAGAAATATCTTAAATGTGTATTTATATATTAGGAATTGAAATGATACACCATACAAATCTTACCATATATAATCTTTTTGAATTATTTTAAATATTTAAAGAATTTATCTAACTTTTTTCAATAAAATAATTGCAACTTTGTAATTAAAGTATGAAAATGTTGTATGAAAAGTTCAAGAGTTGAATAGAATTATGACGGTACATTTATATAAAAATTTTAATTTTATAAAGATTGTGTGCTTGTTTCTTGAATATTAATTTTTTTCTGTTGAAAGATGTAAACTGTTATAACTTATTTGTAATTAACATAATTAAGTGTAAAAACTTTGAATTGGATTGTTAAATCTAATTAAACACTTATCAATGAATATTATTAATGAATGAAATCTTATTAATGAATAAATAACTATATCGAATAAGATTATTTGAAATATACATACAACCCTAGAAAAAAATAAACAATCAATTTTTTTCGAATATAAAAGTACACAAATAAAGTTTTGAATAGTATATACAATTTATATGCGTGTGAATATGTGCTTATGTATATGTGAATATGTGTGTATATATGTGATTATGTATGTGAACAGAATGGGATTATATGATTGAATAGTATATAATCTCATTCTGTTCACACTCATATTCATATTTACACATTAAAAAAATAAAACTATATTATTTAAATTTCTTAAAATACTGTAAAACTTATTTTGAACAAATGTTTAACAGAAGAAATTGCGTTGGCTAAATTTGTATAAAAAATAAATATTATCTCTTAATAATATATTAATAATTACATAAAAATCTATTCCACTTATATTTAAAGTTAATTGTCAAAATTGAAATTTTTAGAGTATTGATACCGTACTTCCAGTGCTTATTGGTAGGACATCACTTTTCAGAGCGTAGGGTCACGGGTCAGATTCCAGCCACTGTTGAACAAGGGAATGTGGATGTTGCGCTTTTTCATGTGCATTATTCGGGGTGGGTGCTTAGGAATTTTAAAGATTGTCACGCTCATAATATGTAAACGTGGCAAAGTGTCAATAAAAAGCACGCAGAGAAAGTAACTTACAAGTAGATGCTAAAATGCTTTATAATGACCCACGGTAGTTACGCTGTCCATTTCACAGTGCGAAAAAAAAATTTATTGAGATAATGATGTGAAAAGACATGTAATTTTTCTCTCAATAATATGAAATTATAAACTTATTTCTCTAATAATTTTCTCTTAATAGTCATCATAATTTTAAGTGAAATATGATAGTTATTAAGATAAATATATAAGGAAAAGAGTGTAGTTTTTGTTAATAATATCTAATTTATTTTTTAAATATTATCTTAAATATAATCTTAAATAAATTTAATTATTATTTTATCTTTTTTTGCATATTTCTCTTAATAACTATCATATTTCTCTTAAAATTATGATAGCTATGAAACGTATAAGGAAAATGTAATCTTTTTCTTAATAATATGTAATTACTATCTTATTTCTCTTATAAAACTCTCTTAATAACTATCATATTTTTAATGGTAAAGTGTTAATAGTTATAAATTAAGAGAAATATGTAAAAAGAAATGTAATCTTTCTCTCATTAATATGATTGCCAAGAGTGAAAGCGCATTTAAAAACAAACTGATTTAGACATAGCAACAAGGTTAATATAAATATAATTGCTTTTAACTAAAGAAAAAATATTAGGTTTAATCATTAAATATTTTTTGTTTTTATATTAAATAGCATAATTTTTTTATCGCATTGAAGGCAAACACTTAAAATTCTATTATTTATAGTTTAATTTCTTTCATTTTCAAAAATATTCAATAAAGCTATAAAATATTACTATGAAATGGCTAAATTATTCTTGAAGAAATAAATTCCTAATATAAAAAGAGTATTTTTTTAAAGGCAAAAGGCACACTGAATACAGACTCATACCCAAAATTCCTGCAGCTTTTCTCATGTAATTTATTTCAAAAGATGCTTAAGGCCGATACATTCGGATTATAGTTTGCTGAAGTCTAACTGCTAAAAATGATTGCATAATTGAAGAATTTGTAAAATTTCTTTTTCAATTAACACTTTATATTCTGCATTACATTTGATGTTATGGTTTTAAAAGTAGTATATATTTCTATTTTTTACAATACTAAGTAAATAAATTAATTTTATTTTTGCAGATTTGAATAGGTATATTTCTACACTAAATAAAATGTTTTCCAAATTTGATTTCATTTCAATATGATTTAAAATAAATGTCTTATATAATAACATAATTTTTTCGTAACGCAATGTTTTATCTAATAACAATTTCTCAATACTCATTTAATAAAAACTTATAGATGATAGTTTTCTACAACTTATATTTGAGGACTTAATATTGCATGGCTAGAATAGGAAAACGTTACCAATAAGTTTGTAATTATGAGCAGTAGATACATTTAGCACTAGTTAAGAAAAGGTGTTTTAAATTATGTTCGTTTTACTAAATTCGACACTAATTATTTGACAATAAATTCGAAACTTTTATCAAAAATATTTTTTTTAGATTTGTGCTTTTATCAATTATTTTTGATTTTTATTATTTTTGATAAGAATTAACATTTCATTTATTGCTACCAAAAGCATGCTAGTTCATACAATTTTTGTATTACTCGTACATTTATTTAAATTCATCCGCTTTTCTTGAGCTATTTATATTAGAAACTTTCATTACATGTTCATTGATTCATTTTATATATTCCGATTTATGTTCCTTCATCGAATCTTGCGTTAGAGTTATACTGCCTAATTCTATTCTTGTGTTTGATTAATGTCAGCTCATTCGATTCACGTGTTAATATCTTCTTAGTTCATTTTACTCTAATGTTATGTTTAGGCTCATTAATCCCATTCTTCTACTCGATTCTTTTTACTCAATTCGATTCTTCTGTTAGTTTAGGCTTTTTACAGATTCATGAATATATGAGTATCATATTTTTTGATATATATATGAGTATCATATTTTTATCATATTTGAGTGTATATATATATATGAGTATCATATTTTTATCATTTATCATATTTGAGATATATGAGTATCATATTTTTTAATAACAGTCAATATTTGCTCCATTATTAAAAATAATTTGAGGGATTATTTATCCAGTTTGTTTTATTTATTCAAGTTTTATTAATCCATAATATATTTTGCATTGTCAACATTTTATCAACTATACTTTTAATACTCTGTTTATTTATGATATATGTTAAATGTTTTTATTAATGTGAGAAAAATTGTAAAAAATATGTTTTTGGTAATATCAAGTAAAATATAAAATAACGTATACTGCGTATATTTGATATATTACCCAGTCTAAGTAGTTATGCTTAATCTGTATTTTATAATTGTTTAATTCTATTTAGTAATTCTCAAATGATCTTAGAATTTGTTTTCTAAATTACAGAATCGTTTTCACGCTACAGAACCGTTTTAAAAAGCCGTGAAAACAATTACGTTGAATAGCTCTCAACATCTAATCCCAGCAAAAAGCCATTATCAAGCTCTCTTTTCTTAATGGTTCTGAAAACGAAATTCCTTTTAACCATTACTTCCACCTATTTTATACGAATTCTCAATTAACACAAAGTTTAGAAGACTATTATTTTGTTCTCTGAAAGTGGCAACGCATACTCATTATTTATGAAACAGTCAATTCTTTCCAGGCAATGGCAATTCTCGAGTTTATTTTTTTGATTTCCTTTATTTAAAATGTTCTTTTAATACTGATTTTTTTAAAATGCTATCAATTCACTGAATTCAAATAACGGAAATAATTCTAGGATGATTAAAAATATTTAAAAAAGTATTCGATTTTAATCTTGAAGAAATAAAGAAGAGATAGGTAAGGAGAAAAATTTTTTAATGTTGGATAAAAAATTTATTTAATCATTTGATCAGATCTAGAAACTAATACGTATATTGATACCAATATTCATCTTGAAACAAATATTAATACAAAAATTGAAAAGATAAGAAGGTTTCTCAAATATAATTGTAAACAGCATCATATAAGGAATTTCTAGGGGCCTTGGCAGCTTAATAGTTAAGACATCACCCTTCCATCCGGTAGGGCTGGGTTCGATTCCCAATGGTGCCAAAGACCCACCGAGTACATGCAACGCATGTGTTCGTTAAATCTGTGAATAAAGTTCGAAAGTCCTGTGCTCGGTCATTGAGCAGTTATCATGGATGTAATGGTATGGAGAAAATTTCCTCTCCCTCTAGATCAACGTCAAAATTGAGAGAGTGGATCCTTAAGTGGTGCCATCTATCGGAGGAGTCTTAGAACAAAGACGTGCTTTCAACTTTGTGGTGCTTTTGATTAAGCGAAAGACACACCCTTCTAACTCAATTTCGTATAGCCGTCAGCTAGTGAACTTAGATTGACCAAGTGCCATAAGTATCAACACAGGAACTTCTAAAAAACATATAAGTCAAGTTTACAGAGTAGGTGTAAAATTTTAATGACAGTAGTAAAAAAAAAATTATAACAATAGCATTCTTCTTTGATCATCACAAACCAAAAAGATGGACAAGAAAAAAATGAAAAATATACATAAAAGTTTTACTCCTTTCTTCATACCAGGCACATAACGAAATATTGAATCAGAAAATCCATGTCCGTGAAGGTGTTACTAACAAATACGTATAAAAAAATTGAGCAGATTCCAGCCAAAAAGATAGAAATATATTAAATAAGTAATAGTTGATTCCTGGGCAAAACTAAAAGTAAAAAGTATTCAATTCATTTTGATGATCAAAATACAGAAAGATAGGCAAAAATTTAATATGGAATTGGAAAATTTGTTTTTGTCTCTGGTTCATAAAATTTTGGTAGAAATGTTGGAGGAAAGATTTTTTATTCCTATTGTAAAGATTCTCGGTCATAATATATCAGTAATAAATTATTATTTGTAAGCTTAAGTGACAGTTAGAGATGAGAGGTAAATAATTGATTGAAAAAGTCAACACAAATCTGTAAATAAGAATTTTAATTTCTGAATTTCATTATGGAAACTTAGCGTTACATGGATGTAGAAACATCATACAGAAAAATTCTTTTTCCTTTCGTATTCACCATATTTTTGAAAGAAGTATTGATAGAGGGAATCTGCATTATATAATTGTAAGGATTATCAATAATACTAAAAAATCATATTTTACTTGCAGAGTTTATCCAGATTTGTTGAAACGGAGAAATATTAAGGGAAATAAATTCTGTCAAAATTGGACACTAAAATCATTTAACATTTTATTTTGATCATCAGAAAACAAGAGAATAGGAAAGGAAAAAACTCACAAATGACTCTCAACAGTCACAACAAATAAATAGCAAAAACTGAAGAAATTCATACAATCATTGAGATGATAAAAAAATGAAGAGAAAAATTATAAAATTCCTGTCAAGAATAGTCAATATTTAAGAAATTATGCAGATTTACTGAATACAACCCATAACTGAAAAAAGGGGATAGAAACGAAATGTTGAAATCAAATGGCGAAAAATAGCTATCGAAAGTTATAGTTATATAAAAAGTCAATGTTAAATATAGAAAACGAATTAATTTATTATAATTAAGTTCCCCAGGCTCATACTAGAATGGGAGATTTGACTATAGATTTTCCATAATGTAATCAAAATTTTCTATAAGATTCTAATATATAATCTTTAAGTAAGCCAGGAATAATCTCCTCGCAAATTGTTTATTAGTCACAACTTCAAAAGCTACTTTCTTAGAAATGAAATTCCTTCTTCTTCTTCTTCTTAGAGTTGGGTTTGTATATCATTGGGCACCTCTGCTTTTATCAGCATTTTGTACTGTTAACTCCAAACCCAATGTTTCCTAAGTTCCAGTTGCTCGGGTCACCCACTTTATTAATAAAGTCCGAGTCCTTTAATGGAGTCTAGGTGTAACTCTCTAGTATGGATGATGCCTAAAGAGGTTAATCTAGGGAAGGCAAGGGCCTCGCATTCGTAAATGATATGCTTGGCTATTTCCTCTTGCGTATGACATTTCCTGCAGATAGAGTTCTTGCTGAAACAGTCCCATTTTATGGAGGTGTTTTCTGAAATAGTAGTGCCCAGTTATGAAGCCTACGATTAAATGTTTTCTTAGAATTTCATTGGAAATCCTCACTGATGATCCACAGATGATTCTGGTCTGAGAGTTAGTCATGCTAGCGATAGCTTCCTGACTTTCACCAGAAGAATATGGTTTGGAGGTCACTTCTACCTCCTGTGAAGGATTCATTGCTGCTCCTTTACTAGATTACCTCTGAGTTCCCTTGTCTTTTTCAGCAAGGTCTACTTCAGAGGCTTCACCTGCAAATGCAGAAAGGTTTGTTATTTCTTGTGTCTTTTCAGCCACAAGCTAACAATTCATAAGCTCAGGTAATATAACAATACACATAGCATTCCCTGAGTTACTGGGCAAGGCAAAAAGCTCTAGAAGTTCGCCAGGCAACTAGAGGCTCCGTTAAGACACCATTACCACTGTGTCAAATAGCCTTAGGCACGGGTCTAATAACACCAGGGTTTACGGGAGCTGGTTCGTGGCCTCTGATTAAATATTCAAGGCTATACTGTCATTCCTAGAGGACGTTCGGTGATCCACCACCTGCCGAAGCGCCTGGTAACTGCACAGGTCCCAGGAATGAAATCCCTTTGAGTGATTAAAAGCAAATTTTGTAATAAATATATTTTAATGTATCAAGACGCTAAGTGTATTATTAAATAGGATTTTTTTTTTTTGGAAACATCTGAAGTCAGCTAAAAATCAGTGAAAATAATCTTGGGAAGAAATAAGCGGTGGCATTCTGTTCTTAAGACCATTAGCAACTTTCATGAGTTTGGTCATTGTTTATGTAATAAAAAATATAAATATAAACTAACTTTTTTATCAATTTATCTAATTAATATGAATCAAAAAATAAAATATAAACGAAATACTGAAAACACCAACAAAATTTTAAAATATAAATTTTCCATTCAGTACTCCAGTGCAATTTAAATTATCAACATTTATATCACACACAACAAAAAGCATAAAATCATCCTGTTTAATATTTTGCATTAATCTGTAAATCGAAGCAAAATTGCAGTACACTCATATTAAATTAAGATATTAAAGGGGATGTCCTTTCTAATAATTTTGAATACTTTATATGCAGTAACAGCCTTTCATACCTTCAATGAATCGACAAATTGAGTACAAAGCAAGCTTGGGAACTAAACATTGGGAGTTTCACATTAAGCTGACCACCTAATCAGGACATAGAGATGGACTCTGTAGGTCTTGGCCCACATGGCTTTCTTGTCACACAGTTTAGAATTTAGTTTGATATGTAATAATCCTGGTATAATTTGCTAGTACCAAAACCCTTTTTCATAAGAGTATGCAACTACTTTGATATGAAAATCTAAAACAAAGTAATTAAGTATTTTTTCCTTACCATCCTATTAGAAAGGAAATATATCTGCAAGCACTTGAGAATTTGTGTACCGAGGTTCAACATGTGTACCACACATGTTCCACTCCCTTAATCTTTACTATACATTCTATATAACTTTTACCTATGCTTTCTTTCTTCTCTTTCCAGTTTCCCTTTTTACTTATTAAATTACTAAACTAAGTCACTCTAATATCTTTACTTGATCTTGTTTTTATTAGAAACGTTTTTAATATATGAAAAATCTTTAAAATCTTTTCTAATTGAGCATCAAGTTATTTTATGTTTTCCTATTTGTGTTATATATATATATATATATATATATATATATATATATATATATATATATATATATATATATATATATATATATATATATATATATATACATATATATATATATATATATATACATATATATATATATATATATATATATATATATATATATAGAGAGAGAGAGAGAGAGATGACGATCCGGTCTATTTTTATTACATTACATATATTCAGACTTGTATGCTTGATTCTTGAGATCCGCTTGTAAGTCTTCGTCGATAATAGGACAAATAGCACAATGACAGATGTACAACCACAGAAGAATAACGAAGAAAACACTCAGGGCCACGGTGGGAATCGAACCCACACTCCTATGCTCTCAAGCGATTAGCGGTGATGCTTTAGACCACTCAACCACGGAGCGCCCTGGTCTACTACTTTCTCCTTGAGTTTATATTCGGGGAAATTAGTGCAGGCTTGTAAACATCCGTCCTTTTCTGCTTGAGTCAGCTTATTAGGAAACTCGAGATTTAAATTTTACTTGAAATTTATGTGATAGCTAAGGAAATATACTTCAGTTCTATATACATAGAGTGACTAATGTACATAGAACTCGAGTCTATTTCCTTAGCTGTCTCTCGAGTGGTTTAATAGCATTTATTGCTACATGTTTTAGCTGGAGAATCTCATCAGTGTCAGTCGGTTTGGTGGAGAACCTTGCTACTTGAGAATCACAGTCTTTGTTTTTGAATTTTCAATATCAACCTTTTACAGTGTCATATTTTCTGTACAATAATAATATTTTAAGTTAATCTTGAGATCTGATGACATTCTGCAGCTGACCTTTATATATATATATATATATATATATATATATATATATATATATATATATATATATATATATATATAACGAACTTGTGTGTTTGTGTGCATTATATATATATATCTATATATCTATATCTATATCTATATCTATATATATATATATATATATATATATATATATATATATATATATATATATATATATATATATATATATATATATATATATATATATATATATATATAAAGGTGCCCATTGGTTCTAAACGTGGATTCATGATTTTTTGTGTGTACTTACTATTTCAGTCAGTAAATTATCAAAGTTATTCTTTTCTATTCTAATATTTCATAGCTTAATATCAGTTTCAGAATTATATAACACATAAACTTTTCTATTCCAAAACTGAAGTGAATGACAGTAATATTGTAAGCAACATTATCAAAATTACAATGATACCATGAATCTCATGTTTTTACTCAGCAAGTTATATTTAAATATATGCATTAACAAGTTATAAGCAAAATCTTGTAATAGTCACTTAAAACTAATTTTTTATTTTCATTTCTTTGTTTTTAAGAAAACTTGAATAATTGTCCTTCTTTATTTCCTTTTTTTAAAAATGATATTAAAATTATACAGATGTTTTAGGATTTACTATTCCAGCATTGTACAATACCTTCTTATCGTAGATAGCAGGACTATTTTTTTACCCATTTATAAAATCATCTAGTCAACAATCCTCAATTTATAACATGCAGAATAGAATTCCGTTCAAAGTCAATAAAAGTCATACTTTTTATTTAACATTTTCTTATCATTAACTTTGAAAAAAAAATTTTTTTTTCAAATTTTAGCATGCATATAACGAAATCTTTTTTCATTCAGATATTTATTAATTAATCTTGCTCTTTTCTTGATTAATATATATATATATATATATATATATATATATATATATATATATATATATTTATATATATATATTTATATATATATATATATATATATATATATATATATATATATATATATATATATATATATATATATATATATATTATATATATATATATATATATATATATATATTCTTCGTAGAACTTACAATGTATGAACTATTTTATCTGTGAAATGAAAAATTGTAGTACATTTTTTTCCAATTGTGTACATTTTTTCCAATTTTTTCCAGCAGTTCACATATCTGAGCATATAGTAAATCATTAAAAATATCATAGAACAATACTACTTAATTATTGCAAGACACATAGTGTATATGCGGAATATTTTCTAGCGTTCCACAATATTCAACATTTTTTTTTAATTTGTCATTATTTTTCTTTATTTTTCTTATTTTATGTTTTGTAATTTAATTTCTTCAGTGCCTCGTCATACATGTTGGCTAATCATTGCTAATTCCAACCAACATTAACTCATTGTAAAGCTCTCATTTTTTCATTATATTGTAAATGAAAGTTGTCTTTCTTTCTAGTAAATTATACATATTTACGTATTTCATTAACATAGTCATTAACACTATAAATTTGAAAAGATCTCACTTTGTTTTTCAAACTTTCGACAGCAAAACAATGCTTACGGTATCTTTTTAGTTTATCTTGAAACATTTCCTTTCTTATTAGTGTTTTCCTCTTTGTTTCGAGCTTAGCATTTTTCCGAGATGTACTGAAATGGAAGAACTTGGAGTTAATGGAAGCAACTTAGACACAACATAAACAAAGATATTTATTTCACTACTGCATCATCATAAGAGAGAAAAGGAAACGCAGGTAATTTACTCAACTGAGGAATTCATGATATTCTCCAGTTTTTCGAGTTTTGGAGAAAATAAAGAAGCACTAAAACAATGGCGATTGTGAGAAGGGCAGAAAGCATCACTTAATTCTAAGTCGGAATCTAAAGAAATGTTGCGAACTTGAATAGTGGCATTCATTGCATGAAAGTAAAGTTATGTTACGCATAAATTCTTATTAAATATATTCTTCTACTGATAGCGAACTCTTAAATGGTATACAATATTTAATTTATCATTGTTTTAAATTTCTGATATCCATAAAGTCAATTTAATATTAATGAAATAATTATTCCAAATTTAAGACACTTTTTTGAAAATAATTTTAAAAAATATTTTTCAACAATGCATAATTTGCACTTTCAATTTTAATTGAATTTCTTAAAGTAGAGTCATCAAAATTTTATTTTTCAATCAAGTGTTTTTCTTAAGAAAGTATGTTTTTAAACATGAAACTTTAAATTAATACATTAAATTATATGAAACATTTCTGCAATCATCGAATGTATCATTAACATGCAAAGTACTATTAATATTTATGTCAGGTATACATAATTCTAATATATATATATATATATATATATATATATATATATATATATATATATATATATATATAAGTATGTGTGTGTTGTGAGAAGAAGAAACCAGTATTTTGCATCCAGAAATACTTAAAAGAAACTCAATGTTCTGAGAAATAAGAACATTAATATATTGTGGAATAATTATAAAAAGTTCTTGATAAATATCATAAAAATAGTGATATTTTACTCCAGGCGGGACTCTATAGGGATTATATAATAACGAAAATATCTACATAAAAATCCATATTATATGACGATTAACTATAAGGGTTAAGAAATAATGCTATTTGCTTTCCATTTTTCTCCTTATACATTGATTTATTCATTCAACACCAGCATTTTCCACTTGAATTGGAAAGTATTTTAAGGGCATGAATTATATGATTGGCGGCCTTATCGCTGCGAAAAATTATTTGTCACTTTTGACATGTAGTTTGAGAACAATTTGCGCTCTGCTGCAGATGAGAAAAAGTGAAATAACTAATTATCCCTCTTTGTTGCCTGTAATTTGTGGTTGGTGTCTGTACTTTTTATTTATATTTATCTAAAAAATTATTGTGGTAGATTTAATGCTTTGGTCACCTAAAAGCGAAAGATGACACACGAAAATTTGTGTATTTTATAATATCTTTGTCTATTTCTTTATATATGTTAATGAGATAACTTAAAGTAGTGAGTTACATAACATATCAGAATATCATGTTGATCTTTGGTTAAAAATGATCAATACGTTAAAAGTTTCGTAAAGGTTATAAAAGATAAAACTGTCTTGCGATCCTATTCAAACTGTGTTCATAGTTAAGGAGAATGCAATTATGTTTATCACTTTATCTTTCTGGACTTACTGAATAGTACAAGTTTTTTGGGTTTTTATGATAGCGACAACTTTTACCTATTATAAAAATGCAAGCATGAGGATTTTCCATTAAATTTAGTTTTCCCAGATGATGAAATTTTATAAAATGAATGACTAAAATTTTTATGGTTTGTATATATAAACATCTATTTATGAGATAATGGCTTTTTTTCAAAATAACCAAGCATTTTGCTGAATGAATAAATCTTTTTTGATTCAGTAAAAGTATGAAGTATGAGGATCAGGATATAAATGGATTAATTTTCAAGAGATTCTCTTTTTGTCACAATAGAAGTACAAACAAAACAGCTATCGCTTATTGAACAATATGAAATGGCAAATCTATTTCAGAATGCGAATTTAAACGATCGTAGCCCGAGGGCAATACTCTCATTATAAGGCTTTTTTGGTAAAAGTATGCGGTATATATATATATATATATATATATATATATATATATATATATATATATATATATATATATATATATATATATATATATATATATATATATATATATATATATACATAATTAGAAATACAAAAATATAAATTGAAATATAAAGAAAATAGATTTAAGACGAAATATGAAAAATGTAATAAGGAGCATAGAGACCATGTCTTCTTCAGAGGAAATATGATCAACTATGCAAAACAAATAGAAACACTTTTTTGCATAGTTGACCACATCCCCCTGAAGAAGACATGCACCCTATGCTTCTTATTATTTTGTCTTATGTCGATTTTCTTCATATTTTAATTTATATTTTTGTATTTCTAGTTATTTTCTGACTTACCTTTCGTTAGCTTCTTTTGCACTGGATAAGCGGTTAGGTATTTAAATATATTTCTGTATCTCTGATATATATCCCCTTCATATTTATACTTTAGTGACAGGAAATGCAGTTATATATATATATATATATATATATATATATATATATATATATATATATATATATATATATATATATATATATATATATATATATATATATATATATATATATATATATATTCAAATAGCTACAAAGGATCTTTTCAATATTAAACAACGAGTTCTAAATTGGTAACTTAAATTAATTATGATGATACTAATTACTGTAATGCATACACATTTATATAAGAGATCAGTCTGACATTCATTTTTCTCAAGTATTTTTTATAGTATAAATACCAATATGAATAAAATTTAAATTAATCTAAAATAATATCAACATATATTCTACAATTTTGTGTTTAGTAAGATTGTAAATATTTATCAATAAAGTATAAATATGAAGGGTGGTTTGTCCCCATAAGATCATTTTTAATGAGCGAAAATCAACCCGGGTTTACAGTTTCATTTGGATGTCAGTGCAAAATACATAACCAGGTCAGAAATAATAGATTAATCTAGGAATTAAGCGATAAGAATGAGATATTTTAGGACATTTTTAATGATGAAAATTGAGATTGCAATTGCTATGCCAATTATGAGCATATGTAAATATGACTATGGATAAGAATCATTTAAATATATAACGAGACATCTAACCTGCTTGATAAATATAGTATAATTATTCTTAAAGTAAAATATTGGAAAGGAATTATGAATTTAAAATAAAAAAATTTAATTAAAGGAACAGGAAACGCAGTTATTGTCAATTTATCCATATAATCTCAATTATCTTTTTCTTTTTTAATCTGATTAGTTTTTAATTCCTTACATAGCAGCAGAAAATAATACAACCATCAAAACATTCACAAACGTTATTAGTTAAAATATTTTTTAAAAATAATTATTTATTTATTTAAATAAAATATAATTACTTATTTTGCACAGAAAACCATTCATGAGAAAAAACTCGTCAGAAAACAACGAACTCTCAATTTCATGACTTTAAGTTCATAACGCTGTTTACCTTATTTTTTTAACAGACTAGCTAGACTTTTCTGGAGCCTGAACAGCTACCAGGCACGTCGGCAGGTGGTGGATCGCTGTACGTCCTGTTAGAATGACAGGATAGCGTTGAATATAGAATCAGATGCCGCGAACCAGCTCCCGTAAACCCTGGTGTTAGATGACCCGTGCCTAGGGCTATTTGCCACCACGGTAATGGTGTCTTAACGGAGCCTCTAGTTTCCTGGTGAACTTCTAGAGCTTTTTTGCCTTGCCCAGTAACTCAGGGAATGCTGGGTGGACTGTTATATTACCTGAGCTTATTAATTGTTAACTTGTGGCTGAAAAGACGCAAGAAAGAATTAACCTTTCCGCATTTTCAGGTGAAGCCTCTGAAGTAGACCTTGCTGAAAAAAAAAGGGAACACAGGGGCAATCTAGTGAAGGGGCAGCAATGAATCCTTCACAGGAGGTAGAAATGACCTCCAAGCCATCTTCTTCTGGTGAAAGTCAGGAAGCTACCGCTAGCATGACTGACTCTCTGACCAGATGGGACAGTTTCAACAGCACCCTATCTGCTGGAAATGTCATACGCAAGAGGAAACGGCAGAGCATATCATTTATGAATGCTAGGCTCTTGCCCTCTCTAGATTAACTCTTTAGGCATCATCCATACTAGAGAGTTACACCTAGACTCCATTAAAGGGTTATCAGACTTTATTAGTAAAGTCGGTGACCCGAGCAACTGGAACTAGGAAACATTGGGTTTGGAGTTAATGATACAAAATGCTGATAAAAGCAGGGCTGTCCAATATAATACAAACCCAACTCTAAGAAGAAGAGGAAGAAGAACCAGAATTTCCTTTAAGTAAAATTTATATCAAATTAAAACTAAATACAGTTATCCCCTATAACACTCTTATAACGCGTTTTCATATGACGCGATTCCATGTCCTTCGTATAACATGTATAACGCATTGATTTTTCACGTTTTATTTCTGTCCTAAAATTTATAATGATTTGTACAGTTCATAATCACTTCGCATATGGTGCCCAATGACATACAAACCCAACTCTTAGAAGAAGAAGAAGAAGAACCAGACTTTCCTTTAAGTAAAATTTATATCAACTTAAAACTAAATACAGTTATCCCCTATAACACTCTTATAACGCGTTTTCATATGACGCGGTTCCATGTCCTTCGTATAACATGTATAACGCATTGATTTCTCACGTTTTATTTCTGTCCTAAAATTTATAATGATTTGTACAGTTCATAATCACTTCGCGTATGGTGCCCAATGACATACCAACCCAACTCTTAGAAGAAGAAGAAGAACCAGACTTTCCTTTAAGTAAAATTTATATCAACTTAAAACTAAATACAGTTATCCCCTATAACACTCTTATAACGCGTTTTCATATGACGCGATTCCATGTCCTTCGTATAACATGTATAACGCATTGATTTCTCACGTTTTATTTCTGTCCTAAAATTTATAATGATTTGTACAGTTCATAATCACTTCGCGTATGGTGCCCAATGACATACAAACCCAACTCTTAGAAGAAGAAGAAGAACCAGACATTCCTTTAAGTAAAATTTATATCAAATTAAAACTAAATACAGTTATCCCCTATAACACTCTTATAACGCGTTTTCATATGACGCGATTCCATGTCCTTCGTATAACATGTAAAACGCATTGATTTTTCACGTTTTATTTCTGTCCTAAAATTTATAATGATTTGTACAGTTCATAATCACTTCGCGTAAGTTTGCACATTGTGTCATTCTGTTCTTATGAAATTAAATTATTACATTATTGTCCTTTAAACATTCTGCTAAAAAAATATGTTTGTGAAGCATTATTTCAGATAGCTTCTACAGGGAATAAAAATGCATTTAACTGTGTTTGGAGTTATTTATTATAGAACGCGTTTAACGAGAATATTCGTACAATCTGTGTTCCTGTAACGTGGACCTAATATACCATGTTATAGGAGAGATTACCGTACATGTTTACTAAAATAATAGTTTAGAAACGAATCAAAAAGAAATATCAGAATACATAATCCTTTGTTAAATAAATTTTAATTGTTCACTTTAGATAAAAACACAAGGAAGCATAATCAGTCTAACTTACAAATGTTAAAATAAAAGATATGTTTACTTTTATTAGTAACAAGGTTGCATACCATTTGAAATTTTTACTAATAAGCTGATCAGGTTATTTTCAAACAAAATATGTATCAATTCAAGAAAAAACATAATATTTAATAAAGAAAAATGCATTCAGAGTAAAAAAACAAAAATATTTAGCGATTACAACGCTATTTTTATTAAATTTAAAACGTTCACTAATCATTTCTGAAAGAATCTATCAGACTGAAAAGACGCATGGGAAAATACTTTAAATGTAACTTAATAGTTTATTTGACATACGTTTCTAAGCATACTTCAAGATTAAAAAAAAACATCGATATTAATTTGCATACGAAGATCATCAAATAATTTTTCCTTGCGGAAAAAAGAAGTTACACTTCATGTTAAATTGGATACTTTAAAAATTTATTATTTTTTAATTACACTTGTAAGCATTGAGGTCTCTTATCAATTAAGGAATTTTATTTTTTATTATTTTTTTCACATTTTAAATTCTCTTTCGTAAATAGATTTATCGTTTTTAATGGATAAAAGCGATTTAATTTTATGACTGTCACATGGTTTCGTAAAGATTTATTTTTTATAGTAACATTCTTTAGTATCATTCTGTTTTACTTAAAAGAGGCCTTATTAAACTGAAATTTATTATTTTAATATTTGATTTAATTGATTGAATTTGGTAGCGATAATTCTGCAATTCTGGTAAATTAAATTTCTCCATTGATAGCTTATTTTTTATGAATATCCAAAAAATATTCCAAGAGCTCAGAGATTAAATCATAAGAACATTTTAAATATTTGAAATTTGGAACAATTTGTTCCGTACCTTGATATTTATTTTTAACACAAACAACTGATAATTCTAGAAATTTGCTTTGATGAATAATTTTACATCGAATATGGAATATTTCTGTAGTAGTTTTAAATCTATTTTTGTCTTTTTTAAAAAAATTTTCAAGAAAATCACAGTAATAGGTAATTATATTTGTAAATGTGTGTTTGAATTTTCTGTTACTAATATTTTTTCTTCTTTTAGATAATTTATGTATATAGTTCTGGAATATCCAGTGTTGGTAATATTATGTGACGTTTAATGAGTCACTAAATTTCAAACTCATTAACAATGGAGTATAGTTAGCATGGCTTGAAAAAGAAAAAATCTTTGATAGAATTTATTGCTTCAATGATGGTATTTTTGGTCCGTTTTCTAGCTATAGTTAATCAAAAAAATTAATATAATTCAACATTCTAAATAAAATTCTGATAATATGAGATCTTGTTAGAAGCCACACTTAAAAATAATTCAGTTAATAACCTTCTTTAATTTATATTGTATTGATAATATGGTATTAATAATCTGTTTAATACCAATGTTAGGTTACCCAATAGTAATTGTCGAAGTGAAAGTTCATAGATGGCATTCTTAATTTTTAAAAATTTTTAAAGAGTAAAAGTGGATTAATTATTTATATTTAATCAATTCGAAAGGTTGATTCTTAATCAAACTGATTTTATCTTTTGTATTGATTAAAATGCTCTAATGTTTTTTGAAAAATATTAAAACTGCTTAGCTCGTCATTTCACTTCTGTGTTTAATATGTATGTCTGTTTGAGTGCGCATCCTATTTTTTTATTTTAATTGTCAAATGAGAATCTAATGATAATATAAGAATATGTATTTTGTTTTATTGGTTTACAAATGTTGAATGCTTAGACAATATTTCTTTTAAACTAATCCGTTTTTTTAAAATAAAATTTAACTTGTTGAAATTACTTATAAATCATATAAAATTATTTTATAAAAATACTAATCTTTCTTTATTTTACAATAGATGCAGTGCAAAGTCAAATAAACACAAATAGCAAAAGTGGAAATGGCAAAGATTGGCAGCGTCATGCAAAAGAAAGGGTGGAGAAACAAAAAAAAAATAATTTGTAGATAAAAATTTTGTATAAACTTCTGTAATATAAACAAATGGAAAGCTATATTTTGTTGTTTGAGGTTATTTTTCATTCAACTCCACTTATCTACATATTCATTTAACATATACTTTTAGCTCCACATTTTTAAATCTGAATATTTTTAAAATTTCAAAGCTATCAAAATATGTTTATAACTGTAGAAATGCAAATATTTAAATGATAATTTGCAATCATTGTACTTGTTTTAAATTATCAAGTTATGTTTATAGCCCATGGAAATGATTTAATTTATCTATGTAATAAATGTCTTTATAAAACAGAAAAAAGTACTTTTGCATAAAAATGCATCACTTTTATTCTCAAGGGATAAATAATCTCAAAACCATTTGATTAAAACAAGTATTTGTTTCCCAGTAATTTTCTTTTTTCTTAAAATGTAGGAAAATTTTCCTAAATTTTTCTCATTTTGCTCTTAGTAAAAGTTAATATATTTTGAGAAATCAAAATGATACTGCAAATCTTTAAAAGAGTCTCATGCAAAGTTCCAGAAAATAACTGTTTTTTTATATGAAAATCATTTAAAATTATTAATTAGAATTTCATTGTGGCATATGATTAAATGTGTGTATTTTTGATAATTTTTAATATTTTGCAACAAAATAAGGCTGCCAAATGATCTTAGTAATCGATCAGGACATCGATTTTACTATAACTATTTGTAGGATAATTTTTAATAATATATATATATATATTGGACTTGGATATCCAATATATACATATTGGATATTGGACTAATTACGGATTATAACTAAAATGATGCTAGATTGTTATTTATTATTCCTTTTTGTAAATATATAAATAGCTTTTTCTTATTTTGTCCAAAACCATAATTAAATCATTTAAACAATAATTTGTATTTTCCTGACAAAGGACTGATAGAACCTACATTTATGGTGTCAGAAGTGGGATAGAAAGTAATGATATTGTGAAATTAAGATAAAAATGCTAATTATTTTATGAGTGTCATCTTTTCAATTTTGGATACATAGTGTATTTTAATTACTTTTGTTATTACCGTTACAAGGATAATCATCCTACAAGTCAAGCATCAGTAAAGGGTACATACATTTTCTTTATTTCAAGATGAAGTTAAATGACATCAAAAAGATACGCATTGCATTGCAGATCATTAAGTCTGACAAAGTAAAAGTTCTACATTAATTTATTTTCCATTCTGACGGAGATCGGTGAAATCGAAAATGTATAAGAGAATTTTCTGGTTTCAATTTTGTTATTGAAAGAGAAGAATTTAAAATGAAATAGATGATAATTTTTCTTTGAACGATTTAATAACTATTTCTAATATCTTAAATATCTCTTTCGAAAGAAATAAATAGGAAAAAGAATACTTGAGCAATTGTGTCCATTGAATTCATTAGCTGAGGAAACGAACGACGCCTGTATGTCGGAATCGGAAGTAGGCGAAACAAACAATAATGAAAGCGAAACAGATTCTTCAATGCATTGTGATTATAAAAATTATACTTTAAATATGTGTGATATTGTGTGCAAATGAACTTAGTAAAAATAATGATTCTCAAAATATTTATATCAATTATTCTAGTATCGAAAGCACAGTTACCAAATTTAATGTTGAATCGCATGAAAACATAAGTAACTGGATCGAGAGTTTAGAAAATGTATCGTAACTGTTCCATTAGTCAGATTTACAAAAGTTTATTTTTGTTAAAAGATCGATCGCTTCATGGAAATGCCTTATTATTTGTTAGAACAGAGCCGGAAATAAACTCGTGGAAAAAAATTAAAAGAGATGAATTTTCCGTTGAAATAAATTCAGCTAATCTTCACGAATTACTAAGTGAGAGGAAAATAAAACATTCAGAATCCGTTCGGGAATATTTTTTAAAAATGAAAAAACTTTGTCACTCAGGAAAAATTGATGACGCCGCGTTAATACATTATGTGATTAAAGGACTTAATGATAAACATAAAAATAAAATTATTTTATACGTTTGCAAAAACTTGATAGAATTTAAAAATAAACTTAAAGTGTATGAAGTAATGAAAAGTGATTCAGCAAAGAGTAAATGCTTTCGATAAAATCAAAACAAAACATGATGGAAATTTTAGATCTTATTCATTTGATAAAAATAAATCAAAATATGATGGTAATGATAAATATAATTCAAGGTATGAATCTAATGATACATTTGATTCTAAGTATGAAAATATGAATAAGAATAAAGTAAAATTTAATGGTAATTTAGATTCAAGAATTAGAGTGGGTTATAATTGTGGTTCACGTTTACATATTTCTAAATATTGTATACATAAATATAAGGGTTTAAAATGTTTTTCATGTCAGACTTTTGGGCATAAAGCTTCGGAATGTCCAAAATCAAAAGAAACAAGCTTATTTGCTGATCAACCGAAAACAAATGCGATCAGATCTGAAAACTTAATTCTTAAGGATGTTAAAATTGGTACTTTGAATGTAACTTCATTATTTGATACTGGAAATCTGAAAACCATATTATAAAAGAGTTTATTTAATAAAATTAAAGACACCGTTAGCTTACAATCTTCCAATATTTCGTTCACTGGTTTAGGAATGGCATCAATTAAACCACTAGGTTATTTTAAAGCAGAAGTTGAAATTGATAATTCGAAAGTTAATACAAATATTTTTGTTATAAATGATGATTCTGTAAGTTTTGATTTAATTGTAGGAACTGACATTATTAACCAAGGTACTTTAATAGTTTCAATCAATGGAGTAGCGTTTTACACTTACAAGAACGAAACAGATAATTTCTTAATTAATTTTGTAAATCTTAACGATGAGTCAGAAATTGATTTAAGTCACGTTAAGGACAAATCATTGTGCTCTGAAATACATTCCTTAGTAAAAAATTATGTTCCTAATAAAATTAAAAATGTTGATGTTAAGATGAAAATTAATTTAACTGTTGAAGTCCCTATTTGTTCATCCCCTCGACGACTACTACCTTTTGAGAAAAAAAATAGTTGAAGCTCATATTGAAGAATGGTTAGCCAAGGAAACAATTCGTTATAGTTCTGATTTCTCTTCACCTGTAGTATTAGTTAAGAAAAAGATAATACCTAGATTATCTTTTAATATAATCAAGTTTATTAAAACTAGATTATATTAAAAGATAATATTTTTTAATATAATCTAGTTAAAAAAATTATATTATTTTTAACTAGATTATATTAAAAATAATCTAGTTAAAAATAATATAATTTTTAACTAGTTATTATATTATTTTATAACTATAGATAGTTAAAAAATATCTATAGTTAAAAAATGGTTTATATAGTTTTTTAACTGTAGGTAAAAAACTATGTTTATATAGTTTTTTATACCCATAGATTTGTATTGATTATAGACGGCTTAGTAAGAAAACGGTTCGTGAACATTTCCCTTTGCCAGTTATTGATGACATAATAGATAAATTACATTCTTCTAAAGTATTCACAATTTTGGATTTAAAAAACAATTTCTTCCATGTTAAAGTAGAAGAAAATTCTTGCAAATATACTTCATTCGTTACACATGATGGTCAGTATGAGTTTTTGAAGTACCCATTTGGTTTAACTAATTCTCCACGTAACATATTATTGATGTATTTCTTTTCAGAAATACATCAATAATATGTTTCGGCAATTAATAAAATAAGGTGTTGTAGTGATTTACATGGATGACTTAATTATTCCTACCGAAAACGAAACAGAAGATGTTACAAAACTTAAACTTGTCCTGCAAACTACGTCGGAGTAATGACTGGAATTGAACTTAAAGAAATGTAAATTTTTGAAACGAGAAATAGAGTTTTTGGGCTATAAAATAATAAATGGTAAATTTCACCCGTCAACAAATAAAATGAAAGCTGTAATTAATTTTCCGAACCAAAAAGTACAAAAGACGTTCAGAGCTTTTTAGGATTGACTGGTTACATTAGAAAGTTTATTAAGAAAATTATTCTATTATTGCTAAACCTTTAAGTGATTTATTGAGGAAAGAGTCTAAATTTAAATTTGAAGAAAATGAAAGAAGTTCCTTTAACCAATTGAAATATATTTTATCCGTGGAACCCGTTCTTACAAATTTTAACCCTCATAGTGAAACCAAAATTCATTGTGAAATTATGCATTGATGGTTATGGTGCCACTCTTATTCAAAAGTCCCTAGTAGATAATCAGCTTCACCCTGTCTACTACATGAGTGAGAAAACAACAGAAGCTGAACGAAAATATTCTAGTTACGAATTAGAAGTTATGGCTGTCATAGAAGCTTTAAAAAAATTTAGGGTATATGTGTTGGGAGTTCCTTTTAAAATAGTTACTGACTGTGATGACAATGAACAAAAAAGATTTATGCACAAAAATTGATAGATGGACTCTAATGCTAAGTGATTTTGACTACACAATAGAACACAAAAAAGGTTCTAGTACGCAACATGTCGATGCTTTAAACAGGAATTCAATTTGTATGATAGCTCAAGATAGTCTAACTCTAAAAATAATTCAAGCACAAGACACAGATGAACATATCAAACTAATTAAATAGATATTAAAACAAAAACCTCATGATGAATATTTACTCAAAAACGATAATCTTTATAAATGTGTTAATGGTAATGAACTGTTAGTAGTCCCAGACGAAATGCAAATGAGTATAATTAAATCTGCACACGAGAAAGGTCTTTTTTTAATTCATCGAACAGAATATAGCTTAATCTAACTCTTACATTCTTCAAGTTAAACAAAAAATCGAGAAATATTTATTTAATTGTATACCGTCTATTTTAAGCAATCGAAAAAGAGGTAAGCGAGAAGGAGAATTAAATCCAATCGAAAAAGACGACACTCCTTTACACACATATCATGTAGATCATTTAAGTCCATTAGAAAGTACTCATAAGAAATATATATAGTTTCCTTTGAAAGACAATGGGGGAATATATATATATATATATATATATATATATATATATATATATATATATATATATATATATATATATATATATATATATATATATATATATCAATAGTCTAACCAAATTTATTTGGCTTTATCCAACTAAATCTATTGACGTTTCTGAAGTAATTTCGAAGTTAGAACTCCAAAAGACTGTTTTCGGTAACCTCTCTTGCATCATTTCGGATAAAGGTTCTGCATTTACTTCAAACGATTTCGAAGAATATTGTCGCCGTGAAGAAATTAAACATATTGTATAATCACCGGTTTACCTAGAGCAAATAGTCAAGTAGAGCGCCTTAACTCCAGTATAATCTCCGTTCTATCCAAACTGTCAATATACAACCCAGCTAAATGGTATTTGCATGTTAGTAATGTAAAACAGGTTATAAACTCAGCTTTTCACAGAAGTATTAAGACAACACCATTTGAATTGTTTTTTGGTACAAAAATGAAAAAAAATGACGTTAAAATTTAAGATGTCTTAGACGCAGAAATGCGAAAAGATTTCATTAATAATCACGATAACCTTAGAAAAGAAGCGAAAAAACAAATTTTAAAAGTTTAAAATGAAAATCGCAAAACCTATAATTTAAGAAGAAAACAAGCAAGAAAGATCAAATTAAATGATATTGTTGCTATTAAGCGTATACAACAAGATCTAGGTCCCAAGTTAAAACCCAAATATTTAGGCCCCTACAAAATAATAAAAGTTAAAAGCAATGATACATACGATGTGCAAAAAATTGATTTTACCAAAGATCCCCTGATTACAATAGTAATCAATAGTTTCTTTTGAAAGACACTGGGGGAATATATATATATATATATATATATATATATATATATATATATATATATATATATATATATATATATATATATATATAAGCCTTTACATCTTAGTTCTTAAAGAAGGAGATTTAAATAGTTTTTAGATACCTGTTACTTTCACTTCCGATAAACTAATACGTATCTCTATGTTTTTGAATACTATATGTAATGTAAAGAATGCAATAGATGATATGAATATTATAATAAATGTTTTGTTGTGAGTGGTAAATAAATATTTGATTTAATATAATAAATGTAGTATAAAATAATATAATAAATTAATAATATATAATTTGAACTAATATAATAAATATAGTTATAAGTTTATCCACAATTATATAAATTAAAGATGCATTTAATATTCAATATGAGCAAAAAATTTAAATTATAAATTTAAATGGCAAATTATTAGGGAACACATTATAGTACAATAGTAAGATCTGGAATAAAGAGTGAAAAATGTATCATGTTTGAATGTAACTACTATTAATCAACGTGGCATTTAAGCTGCACTTTTACATTTGATATATGATCATACCATACTGGGTTCTTGGGAGATTTTCTTGTTTCAGAGTTTGCTTCATTTGAACGTAAATCGCTTTTTTTAAATCTTTTATGATAAACAATTATGCAGTGGATATGCAAAGGTCTATAACATAGTACAAAAACTAAGCTACCATTAATATGTCAAAAGTGTCAACAGATTATCGTTACTGCAGAACTCACTTAAAGACCTTCTCTGATTGGAATCCAAGATATTCCAGTCCAAAAAAGCACATTTATATATACATTACGTGTATCTTTCATTTCTATCATATACGTGTATCTATCATATACATTACGTGTATCTTATTGCTTACTATATGAGAAGTTTCACAGATAGTAAGCAATATTAACATACTGTAAGTTAGAAGACCTGGAAAATTTCCAAGAACTCACTCCTGACTAGATGGCAGTGTGAACTAGACCAATGCAATATACTTGCTTCTACATGAAATCAAATATGTGGCATTAATCTCTTATTATTCAATAGAGGATTGGATCAAACCCAAAATCTTCCAGTTTGAAAAGCATAGTGTAACCGTAGGTAATCCATACCCAAGGAATTTTGTAATTGGTAGTAAACAGACTAAAATGCTATGTTGTAAGACATATTGACATCCATTGCATAAATTACCTTCTAGGATCTTTCCCAGATAATAAACCGAGTGTAACTAAGGAGAAATCCCGGAAAATTCCTAGTTAATCATGGAGATACATAAGCATTCAGAAAACAGCTACATAGCGTCTGTCTCCCATAGCCTTTACATCTTAGCTCAAAAAAGACTTCCATAGCTCAAAAAACTCTTGAATCAAAGACCTTCTCTGATTGGAATCCAAGACATTCCACTCCAAAAAAGTTGTCTTACTCTAGGTCACAAAAGGGCCAAAAAAGAATTTGAATGATTTTTGGGTTAAGAAATGTGTAATAGTCAGCCAAGCTACCGAAACGTTCTTAAGAGATTTGAACCTCCATCATGTATTATAGGCCCACATTTCCTAAATATTTTCGTAAATTATGGGATGTATGTACGCATCACAGGGTAGAAAACCAAGAAAACTCACAAGTATTCACACCAAGAACATTCGTACAGAAAGTATACTAACACACGTATGTCATTCAGTAGTTGCTATGATAAAATTACATAATAGGTCCGTGATAGCCTAGTGTTTAGGGCATCGACTTTCCGTCTGGAAGAGTGGAGTTCGATTCCCAATGTCCTCCGAGTACATGCAATGTACTTGTTCATTAAATCTGTAGAATCAAAAATCTTCGTTGAACAGTTTCCATGGGTATAATGGTCTGAGGAAGATTTCCCCTTTAAATTCAGTGTCAAAACTGAGGGAGTAAATCCTTTGGTGGTGCCATCTATCGGAGGAGTCTTAAATCAAAATCGTACTTTCACCCTCATGGTGGTTTCGTTAAACAAAAGACTCACTCTTCTCACATAAATTCTCTTAGCCAATGGCACAGCGAGCTTGGTTTGTCCAAGTGTCATAAGTAGCAACAACAACAAATTCCATAATATTCAATATTAATACAATAGCTATTTTGTATTACCATTGAATATTATGGAATTTCAACTATTTTGAACATTAGTGCTCAAATATTGTTCATATTGTGCATTTTTCATTCATGTATCTAGACAAGTTTCATATATGTCTTAGTTGCTGACCTTGCATTATTGTTTTATGAATTTCCTATCTAAAGAAAAAAAGAAGCAATTTTTGAATCGATAGGATTTTTATGCATCGTAAGTGAAATCTTTTTTTCATTTCTCAATTGAGTTCATGTTTTCCCTTACTTGTAGAGTTTAAGGCTTTTAATTAGATCCCAAATCGAAGTATTTTTTCCAAGGACTCTCTATTTATGTAGAAAATAAATTATTTGAAGTCTAATATTAAAACTGAATAGCTTTCCTTACGAGTATTAATCATAGATATTTGTTTACTTATATCGAAAATTCTTTGATTTGCACTACATTTTTGATGGGTATAAATAAGCATTTTTGATGGGGCGAAATCTGTGCACAAGCATAAAATTATTTTATCATGATTATTATTAACTACTAAGTAATTATATTAATAAAGAGTATGGTAAAATATAATAATATTCAACAGCATATAGTGAAAACATTATGAAATTTAGAGAACAAAGTACACTCATGTTCATAAATTATGGATAATTCAGAATCACAAACAAATTGAACTCTAAAAATTTAGCATGTAGAATTATCAAACTCATCTTAAAGAATAATATCCAAATTACAAGAAAGCATCAGATGGTGCGGATAGTACGTCACCATGACGAGAGTGTAAGAAAGGGGTATATAAGGAATTGCTGCAAAGAAGCAAAATTGTTGACAAGCTCTTTAAGAGCCTTTCAGTGCAACAATCGCATAGTTATGGCACAAAGAAATCATTTGGATGATGTTTTCCTTGGTAGAATTATCGGCCGCCTGGAATGTGGACGTACTCAGCTGCAAGTATCCAAGGAACTTGAAATCACCCAGAGTGTCATCACCAGAGCGTTGCCAAAGTCTCATCAAGAGACTTTGGCAACGGTTCTAAGATGATGGTAATGTGAGTAGACGATACAGCACAGGTCGTCCTCGAGTTACAACACCAAATGAGGACCGGCATTTGGGAGTTACTGCCAAAAGAAACAGACGGAGAGCAGCATCAGGCCTGTCTCGTCAGCTCTCTTCAGTTACCGGTACGATAGTTTCAAGGCAGACCGTGTACAGACGCTTAGGGCTCATCGGTATATATGCTCGTAGACCTGTCACATGTGTTCCACTTACCGCAACTCACCGTCGCCTGCGGTTAGGTTGGAGTAGAGAGCATGCATTGTGGACACCACAACAATGGTCTTTTGTGATGTTTTCTGATGAGTCCAGGCTTAGCTTTCAGTCTGATTCTCGCCAGACATTTTATATGTATTAACCATCATACCAACCATGTTATATTGGTTTTTGTAAATAAGTTATTTTTTTAAATTTGCTCCAGGGAGTAAAAAACACAATTTTTATTAATGATGTCAAGTACATAGATTTCTTTTTGTTCTTTACCTTTTGTTTAATAAATTGACTTTACAAATAAATCACATTTGTTTTGCTACTGTCTCTTTCTTTTAATGAACTTGCATTATCTTTAATTTATGGACACGAATGTGTAAACATTTAGTGATTTAGTAGTTTAAAAATGAATGTGTTGGGCTATTTAACATTTTATACACATTGAAAAATAAAAGTTTGCTGTCAATTCTAAGTAAATATTTGCGCAAAATTTTGGAAAAAAAGTGTATCATAATCTTAGCAGATTAAAGAATTTTAAAGTACGTTTATATATATATATATATATATATATATATATATATATATATATATATATATATATATATATAAATTTTAAAATTGTTAAATTGTAAATGAAGAATATCAATTTATGTTTTTAGGTAACATGAATCATAAAATAATTCTCCCTGAGTTTTTTAAAAAATATCATGAACATTTCATTAGGCTTAATAAAAAAATACACACATGTATTCTTTAACATGAGTAAATATCAACATTGTATTTAAAAAGTTCTAAGCTGGTTAAATAAAATGATTCTTCATATTTTCCATGTTTTCAAAATTTTTTGTAAATGTAAAAAAGTGATATTAAATGAAATTACACAGAGTATATACCATTGTAAAATTTAAGAGCGTAATATTTTACAAAAAAGAAAAGCAAAAATATTTCACAGTACAATTTGAGTGAACAAATACACACCAACTTCAGTGAATCGTATAGAACATCAAACCTATGTACTTAGCTTGTAGTAAACAAATACACCAACTTTCGTGGCTCGAAGAGAACAAATAAACCAAATTTCCTTCCTTTCCTTCCAGACATTCTAAAAATTAAGAGTAGAAAAAATTTTGTTGAACTCATAAAATACCGATTTATTTCATATAGATGGGGGTTCCGGTTAATTTCAGCAAAATTTTTTCTCGAATAGCATGTGAGTTTTATTGACAGCACATTCTCATGAATACACAAGGGATAATTGAATTAAAGTACTTATTCTGAATATTAAAAATATAGTGAAAATGTATATACAAATATATATAGAGATATTGCTAACATTGTATACATCTAAAAAGTTAATTTATCTGTGCCACAAATTTTGAGTGCTGATTATAATGCAGTAATAAATTCAAATGGTATACCTGGGTGCCAAATCATAAATTTGTGTAATTTTTAAACATAGTTTCAATATTTTTACTAGAACCAAAATTACTAGAATAACTAACTATATACATAATATTTGACACATTTTTATGCTTGAAATTTCCTAAAATAATGAAAATGTGTCGATATTAATTAATATAAAAATATTATTTATTAAAGATACATAAGAAGATTTATTGCTCAGTGAAGTTTAATTTAAGAGATATTAAACTCACGTAAATAAACTAAAACTTCTTCTTCTTAGTATTGGGTTTGTATGTCATTGGGTACCTCTGCTTTTATCATCATTTTGTACCATTAACTTTAAACCCAATGTTTCCTTGTTCCAGTTGCTCGGATCACCCACTTTATTAATAAAGTCCGAAAATCCTTTAATGGAGACTAGGTGTAACTCTCTAGTATGGATGATGCCTAAAGAAGTTAATCTAAGGAGGGCAAGAGCCTCGCATTCGTAAATGATATGCTCTGCCGTTTCCTCTTGCATATGACATTTCCAGCAGATAGGGTCTTGCTGAAACAGTCCCATCTGGTCAGAGAGTCAGTCATGCTAGAGATAGCTTCCTGACTTTCACCAGAAGAAGATGGTTTGGAGGTCATTTCTATCACCTGTGAAGGATTCATTGCTGCCCTTTCACTAGATTGCCTCTGAGTTCCCTTGTCTTTTTCAGCAAGGTCTATTTCAGAGGCTTCACCTGCAAATGCAGAAAGGTTAGTTGTTTCTTATGTCTTTTCAGCCACAAGATAACAATTAATAAGCTCAGGTAATATAACAGTCCACCCAGCATTGCCTGAGTTACTGGGCAAGGCAAAAAAGCTCTAGAAGTTCTCCAGGCAACTAGAGGCTCTGTGGAGACACCATTACCGCGGTGCCAAATTAGCCCTAGGCATGGGTCGCATAACACCAGAGTTTACGAGCAGCTGGTTTGCGGCCTCTGATTTTATATTCAAAGCTATCCTGTCATTCCTACAGGACGTTCGGTGATCCACCACCTGCCGACGCGCCTGGTAGCTGCTCAGGCCGCAGGAACTAAAACTTTATTTCAAGCATTTTAATACAAGAATGTCGGAATGAATAGCACCTGTTGTACATATATCAGCAATCTTAAATGTATCTAGCTGAGAGATAGGTTCTACCTGTAAGGTTGAAACTGATGCAGGGGAAATTTTGTAATTAAAAACCGAAGACCAAATTGAGGACTCCTAATACTTGAGATGTCATCTCCAGAGATATCATTTCACTTGGAGGTTACTTCAAGCACAATCTATTTAAGATACTGCTGGTGCCGTTAGTAGTGTGATAGATTGTTATTATTCTCAGATATTTCTCTGTTCTTATTACTTATTTGTTGGGCTCTTCCAGTTAGATGGAAATAGCGGGAGAGGGATGGGAAATTTCATCATATAGAGATCAAAGCCGAAGACTCACAAATATTTGCCCTATTACATTCAGGGCTATCATTTTACTGGGAAGAAATTTTGACCATAACACATTTAATTTGCCTCAACCACTACTGAAGGAGCTTCGGTCATGCTGTAATAAGATTCGAGTTTCTACCAATAATGAGAACTACGCCTTAACCAATCCGGCCACCATGGTCTACACCTATTACTGTTATAACCTTGGAATTTAGTCATTTTTTGTCATTTTCCTTTAGTAATAGATGTTCTTTGAAAAAAATTAAGTCTTGTATTGATGTAACAGGGATTAAAGTGCCGCCCATCTTGTCTAGTGGTCAGTGTGCCTGACTGCGGATAAGGAGGTCCTGGGTTCGAATCCCAGTTTGGGCATGGATGTACTTTCTCTATCTATCCTGTCTTTGTCCTTTCCTTGTATGAATGAGGTGTGAATGGTTGCCTACCCTATAAACGGGTCCCTATGGCATGTGTGTACTGAAGAAGTCGGACTCCACACCAAATATGGTTCAGTTGGAAAAGTGGAGCAGCGCACCTTATATATTGCCAACCACACGACAACAACAACAACAGGGATTAAAGTGCATCAACTCAATAGGTACAGTACGGGGACCTTTCTCTTTGCTAAATGCTAAATATTGATGCATAAGACGATCTGGGTTTTTAAGAAATTGAGCATATAATTCATCATTCTATGAAATAGGTCAAAATAGTATATAAAAAACATTAAAATTTGGAAATGGGAAATCGTCTGTGACATATATTTGTAAGAAATATATATTCAATTTTGCACAAATTTTATTTCTCAATTTTAGTCATAAAAATACACGTTTAATATCTAAACTATTATCCACCAAATTTTGCAAATATTTGTTATTTTTAAGAATTTTGTGTTTATATATATTATAAACTAAAAATTCAATGTAAACATTTCCTCACATCATATTTAAAAAAAGTTATAAAAAATGTGAAACACAGCTTTATACATTGTTTTCCTTTTTTGGTTTCATTTTTGTTGACTATAAAATCAGGTTGCTTTATGAAGACACTATGTATTCTTGACGAGAGAGAAGCAAGGATTTTTTTAGAAGCAATAAGGAGGGAAAAAAAACAGGAAATGCTTCTTTTCCATGCAAAAAAAAATTTTCTGCTTGAAAAATGACTGATTTTTCATTTTTCATCCTCTCATAATATAGAAAAACTGATTTGTTATGTTGAATTCTTCAAACTGCATGAATGTTTAAGCAGATCAAAATAAAAATACAATCAGAAAGAGCTACTGAAGAAAGCTCCATAGTCTTTAGAAGCTTTTTTTTGTATCTTTTCTGGCCTGAAATGTTGTCCTCTTTTTGAATTTAGGATTCGTCCCTCTGAGAATAAATGTTGTTTAAAATTTAATATCGTGAAATTTATGTATTGCTTTTCATTTGAGTTGATTCGGTCTTCCTATTTTGTTGAAATTCTACTTTGTTTCGAAGACATATTTTGTGAGCAGTTGCCCGAGGTTCCGATGCATTCCAGAATTTCTATTTATTTGAATCAATAAAATGTATTGTTGACCATCAAATATATATTTCCTAAGGAATAATAACGTACAAAAGAATATGAAATTATTATTGATTGCGAAGTGCCTAACTTTAGAATTGTCTTGCGGAATGAAAACACATTTCCATATTTTTTCAAATGGTTATGGGCAATTTTCTAAATGAAAATTATAATTGTCTCATAAATAATGAAATGTAAAATATATTTAAAAATACATGCAATCTGTAAATATAATTATTTGAAACTTAGTTGTGGTTATTGCTCTTCTTTATAATTTTTGTGTTTGTCTTTACTGATTGTAATAATTAAATTAATAGCATAAGTTAAGTATATAAAATGTTGTTTAAAGCAGTAATAGAATATACTTGGATGGAAAACAAATATGATTTAGAGGTTTCTTTTTTAATTTAATATCCAAAAAGTTTGAATTATATCTATATATACATACATATATATATATATATATATATATATATATATATATATATATATATATATATATATATATATATATATATATATATATATATATATATATATATATATATATATATATATATATATATATATATATATATATATATATATATACAAAATTTTTTATCAAAGTAGAGATTTTTTATCATAGAGTAACGAGTTTGGAATAAGTGAAAAACAAACAATTAATGTTGTTTAATTATTATTTTCTATGAGATTTTTGTTCAGTTCTGTAAATATGCTTTTTCTATAAGTTGGTAGTTTGATTTGAATTTTTTAGATTGATTGCATATAATTCTAATTAATTTTGATATCAAGCATGAATTTTCTCTTTTTGTAAATTATTTAAGTGTAGCGAAACAATTTATGAATTATATAATTATTTTCTATGATTATATTGCTGAATTTTTTAAGTAATTTTTTCCCTTGCTTTGTTTTTTATATGCCAATATGAGATCGTTTTACGTGTTATAGATACAATATTATTTGATATTTTATGTATATGAGGAATATATTTCTAAAAAAAAATAGAATTTCTCAGAAATTTGGGGGTGAGATTCAAAATTTAGGTACTTTTACATGCAATAAACTTTAATTTTTTAAAATATAAGTAACTGTTGATTCCACACATAAAAGGAACTGTCACAAACCGAATACTTCTGTGCGAATCTCAATTAAACTCATTTGACTTTTCTATTATTAATATTAGAAAGTTTATTAAGTAATTTTTTCATAATAAATAATTTTATTTTAGAACATAATTTTTTGAATTGCATTAATTTAATTCACTATTTTCTTGACCACATGGATATTTCCGCAGATACTGTAGCTAAAGAATAAAGCTTTTTCAATTTGATTAAAATTTTATTATCGCGATTTATTTTTCAAGGCATTTATAAGTATTTTGATTGTATATTTATAAATAAATACTTTGAATGTTATTTTCCATTTAATTGTAGCTTATATTTGACTAATATGAAACACTAAAATGTGATTAAAATATATTTCTTTCAATATATATAGTCACTTAAGAAATTTAGATGAATTTTCACATGAACAATTTGCATATTCAGACACTTTTTACTATATTTAAATCGATGATTTTTTTTATCAAACTATAATATCATTATTAGCAACTTTACACAAAAGGCTTTAGTAGAAAGAAGATACATTTTAAGTCTAATATATCAGGTTTTAAAATCTAAATTTATTTAACCCTTTGACCGCATTCGACGTATCAGAACGTCCTGCATTAAATTGACCAAAGTCGCACATGACGTTCTGATACGTCGTTGAAAATGAGACAATATTCAACAGGTTCATTCTTGTTTATTTCAAAGTAACAATGATAGTGGTGATGATAGTGAGATAAAACCAAGATGCAAAAGACGTACAAGATACTTATCAAGCAGTGATAGTGAATCTTCTCCTGAGAAATGAGATCAATGGATTTGGGAAGAAAAAGACAATGTACCTAATGTAAAACGGTTTCGTGAAGTGCCTGGAATAAATCCTTTGTGTCTGCGAAGGCTAGGTGCTAATCCTAAACCTTTGGATGTTTTGAATGAAGTCCTAAATGAAGATTTTTGGAATAGCATAGTGGAAGAGACAAATAGATATGCCAGACAAGTGATAGAAAAAGATTTTGGAAAAGAAAATAAACAAAAGGTGGGAGCCAATAAACTCTTATAATTGCATAAAATATGCTGTTCTTACAAATTACTCTATGATACCCCAAAAAATTAAATGTGCTCCAAATGCAAAAAATTATTCGAATAAATGTGCATCCAAAGTGTTAATAAATGAAATTGAAATTTTAAAGACTATATTATATTTTCAAAAGTGAAATTATAGTCTTTTTGTGGTATCATAGATGACAAATATTAATATTTGTTTTATTTTCAATATCTGAATAAAATCCTAATAATTAGTCATTCTCCATGAATGAAAATTTTATTAAAGCTTATAAGAAAGCTTTAATTTATTCAACTAAATTTATTCTGAATCTAACAGAAAAATATTCTGAGCCACATACTAAATTGGTGACAAGGAAATTTCGTAAGTAATATTCAATTAGTTCCAGATGGAAATTTTCGAATAATAAATGAGTTAAAATTTACTGACCAATATTCTGAAGATTCATATCTTGAAAATGTAATTATTTCCCCTTATATTTTTAATTACCTTTACATATATCTTTAGAAAATATTGAATATCGTTTTAGAGAATTATTTTTTAAAAAAATCTATATATCCTAAAAACTGTTTATAATGCAAATTTGTTTAACTCATTCTGTTTAACACAATTTTAAAATTAAATAAGAAATACTTTTTATTTACTGAAAATAATCATTGAAAATGCGTAAAATGTTTTCCAGAACAATGGAGCATCCAGTTTTTGTAATGAGATGTCTTTTACGTAATTCTAATAATATAAATTTTTAGAACAAAAGCAAATTTCAGATTTGCATTTGAAAAATTGATAGCACTATGAGATGAGATAATTTTTTAATTTGAAGATTTTTAACGTCATACAACAGGAAATGTGATTTCACAATATGTTATAAATTATCTGGATATATAAAAATGTAAACATGAAAATGCCTGTATTTTCAGAATTGCAACTTTTAAACTTGGAATGCGAAAATTTAATTTATTACATTCTTTACTGAAAAGTTAGTTTGAAGTACTTGTTTTAGATACTTCATTATATTAGATATACTTACTTCATTCTCTTTATTCAGTTGCAAAATGCTGTTTACGAGCCTCGTGTTTTGTGCAGAGTAGCTTAAGTATATTCGAAACAAATTACGGAAGAAAAACTATTTATCATGACTAAAACTTCTTAAGCCTAATCTCAGGAATAACCGCTGGGAATAAGAGTCCTCGAAGACTTAAGAAATAAAGTGTTCAAGGAATTAAGAAGATAAGCAGACATACAACAGAAAATGTAGGTCACAAAACTTCTCCCTTCTTTAAATTAAGGAAATTAAAAAAATTTTTCTCGAAAACTTAAAAACTCACACCTCAGCTGTTCTTGTTTTAAAGCATGTTTTGCTCATTAGAATTTTTAATAATTATTAAAATTTAAGATCGAAATTTTTATTAACATATAATGCCCATTTTTATAACTAACTGATATTTTGGATAAAAAGTTTTTCATAAACAAACTGACATATTTTTATAGCAACTGTATAATTGATTAAATTATCATCATTTAATAAATTTATATTTGTGTAATTTAATATTTATCTATATTTTTATAAAATTAGAAATTCATCCTTAAATGATATTATTTGCTTTAATTAAATTAAACTTTTTATGAGAGATGCTTTAGTTAAGGAATTATTTGGTTATAGTTTTTAATTTTTTTTTCGTTTTCTTGAATTAATTAAGGTTTTTTGAATTTTTGAAAACTGATAAAATCTGTATTTACTAAATTATATTTTATTACAGCTCATTTTTATTTTTATTTCGTAATGATTAAAAATCATGGATCTTATATTGTTTAAAAATATATCTGTGATTTACTAAGGCATTACGAATTCTTATCAAAACTATTGATGTTTCGAGGGTCTTTAATCAAGATTCATTCAAATATGATATTAATCAAGTTTATTACTAAGAGGCAAAGCACTGTAAAAGTTTATAAGTGAATATCTCTTGATTTTTTAACTCACAGATAGGTGCTAAAATGTGAAAATGGCATTCCTAAAATTAAGTTAGATAAAGAGCTGGCTTTATCAAGATTGCAAAAGATTAAGTTTTTCTTCTCCATGGCACGACAGCCCATGTGGGCCAAGGCCTACAGTGCCCATAACTGTTTTCATGACCGAGGTCCCTGGGGTGCGGAGCATATGTCCCAGTTAGGTTGATCAGCCTAACGTAAGACTCCCAGTGTATAGTTCCTAAGCATGTTTGGTACTCAGTTAATCGACCCACTGAAGGGATGAAAGGCTGAGTTAACCTTTCCCAGCCCGAGGATCGTACCTCGGACCTGCGTCATGGGAGCGTGAAACGCTGCCACTAAGCCACCGGGCTTCAGATTAAATTTTATCGCAAAATATTTCGCCAAACCCAAAGCACAAGTGTTTTATTGTTTCATTAGCTTATGTATATGTGTGTGCGTGGGTTTTTATAGACAAGCAGAAGTTTCCATGCAGTGATTAATATCTCACACCAAGTGTAACACATCACATATCCCAAACGTGTTCATAATCCATACAAATGAACGTATTTACTGAAATTTTTAAATCGTAATTCAATACAGGATCATCAAGTTAAGAAACGTTTTTCTTTCAAGGTTCTGAGTTTCAGTTCGTGTGCAGAAAGACATGTAAGTGATACACAGCATTATATTAAACAGTCATCAAGTGTGCAAATTCCCCTTTTCTTTTGCCTTTAATATACACTAAAGGATTAAAAGGATTATTGTAACAATTTCTTTATTGGCTACGCTTTTTATTTGTAAATGTACATTTATATTTCTAAAGATTACGATTTTATTTGCAGAAATTTATTGAATATAATTGGGTCATCTAAAAGGTGAAACGAGATTAATTTTACTATTGAAGAAAAAAAAAAGCTGTGTTGCATACATGAAACTTTTTCCATTTCTCTGCATATTCATTCCATAAATTTAAGCAGTTTTGCTTCTTGTTGCAAGATTCCAAATTCTCATGTTGTATCTTTTTGGTAGAAGATTACTAAGCAAATAAACTTTGGGTTTTCTGTCTTTTATTGGCATCGGAATTTTTTTTGAACAAAAAGTTTGGAATTTTGCCACAAAATATTTTTTCGTTTAAGCGAAAAGGAAAGTTGTAAAAACATGGTTTGTTCTATCAAACATTCCTTGTGAATCAAACTGGCAAATCTTAAGTACTGTCAATAAAGGGAAATTGTACACAAACCATGATGATGACAGGTTCCTCTAAAAATCACTTTTTGCCTCCTGTTTCGTATGGCTCACTGTAACTTTCTTTGAGTTACACAAAAGACAAAAGCAAATGCTTTCCAAGAGTGTAGTACCTTTCGGTAATGTCAACCGGATTTAATGAACAGGTGCTGAAAAATGTAACATATTAATTTTGAAACTAATTAGACGATAAAAAAGCTTAGTAACAATTTACCATGGTCTAATGGTAGAACAGTGTTCTTCAGAGTTGAATGTCATGGGTTTGATTACAACCACTGTTGAACAACGGGAGAGGGATGATCGCGTCTTTGATCTTTTGGGTTGGGTGCTTTGATGTAATCTGAGCTTCTCCCCTTCAGAGATATGAATGAGACCCACCATCCATGAAAATTCTCCTGGAAAAACAGGTTACGCAATGGATTTTAAAATGCCTTACAACAGTGCTAAGCTGTTAGTTCACATACTACGTGGTGTCAAGGACTTAAATATAAAAAGTGATGTTACAGAGAATTTGGAAAATTTTCATGCATGGTTGGTTGGTTGGGTTTAATGGCGCAAGGTCCAGATAAGGACAAGCTGCACCAATCACAAGATATTATACTATATATAAGTTTTTTTCAACCAATTAAAAATATAGAATAAAAGTACATTACACAGTACATGGAAGTTAAAATGTGCATTAAAAGTCTCTATACAAACAATATAAGCATTTATAAAATTAAAAGCTTAAAACTTAAATAAAATATTTGTAAATCAGATAAAATTCATAAATCCTATGTCTTTTAAAATGTACATTAAAAGTCTCTATACAAACAATATACACATGTATAAAATTAAAAGTTTAAATGCATGTAACAGCATTGTTTTATTCCATTTAATACAGTGCTTCAATATTTAAATGGAATTGCTTTTGCAATGATCTTCGAAATACAGGATCAAATGTAACAAAATCCTATCATGAAATTTTTACAGCATTTTTAGTTCCTTCATTGAAAATGTAAAATCATTTTATATATTTTCGATATAACTTTTATGTGTCTATAAATATAATGATTTGTAGGGTTTCCCATTAAAGTATTTATTCCTGGCAAAATATAATATAGCCAAAGATTTTATAGCTTTGATAAATTTTATAATGAGATTCGAATTCCATGACATTAAATTATAAAATAGTTTAAATTGAATTGTATGATTTGGTTTAATGAATAAGAATTAAAACTAATTGGTTGATTGTGCTAAAACAACTTGCTATTTTCAAACATCTATTCTAACTGTAATTTTATCGAAAAACGTTTGTTTCTAGTTTGATTGAAAATGTTCTTGTTTTGAATTTATATTTTCACCATTTGTTACTTTCCAGGGATAATTTTTTTTGTTTTCAACTTTTCATTAAGGCTAACACTTATTCTCTCTCTATAGCTTAAATGAAAAATAAAAATAACAATTGTTACACAAATTCTTTTTTAAATGAATTTTATTATAGTTTTAAAATCTTTGTATTTTAAAATGGACTCCGGCATACTTTTAAATGTGAATGCTGCAAATAGAAAATTATGTTTGGTTTTCACCAAAAAAATTAGGTGGAAAAAGATTATGAAAATTATTTAACAAAATTAATCAACTGTGCATTTGTGATGCATTTTGATAGAACTAAAAATACAAAATTAAATATTTGCATATTATCATATTTAGGTGAGTGATTGAACTTCTAGCTGGTGGTCTGTAAGGAGCTTTCTTACCACCCCTGGTAATCATTATGGCTTAACTTAACAAGCATCTTCGTATCTTCACATTAGACAAATATCTTCCAAGCATACATTAAGTTGACTGAGGCATCATGCCTGCAATATGTGACACTGATTGATACCACTATATTTTTCATTAAAAGCAAGTAAGGCCAAATGTGAGCTCCAGTGGCTCAGTAGCTTCACACCGCTTCCCGTAAGCTCAGCAAAGTGAAGCATCATTTGCCGCGGGCAGTGGTTGGGAGGGTGACCACGGTGTACTCTCCTTCACTGGGTTGTTGGAGCTCTGTGGGTTGGGGACGTGTCCACGTTAATCTGTGACGTCCAAAGTCCTTCCGCTGGTGTGGCGTGGATGTGGAGAGGAGGGTGCCAGCTCAGGTGTGGCCTCGTCACCTGACCATGGTTCAAAATGACGAGGCACCTTAAATAGAGCAAAGTCGTTCTTTCACCTTCGTGATGCTCTGATCCAAACGGAAGACGCTCTCTATTGACTTAATTTGCACTGACAAAGGCAAAAGCGAGCTTGGCTTGTCCAAGTGTCATAAGAAAACAACAACAAGGTCAAATGTAGTTCTGCAGTTTTAGTTTCACTTATGAACATGGTTTGATTCTTCAATAGAAATCAATAAAATATTCCCCGATATACGGAGTTAATATTTGAGTATTAGATATGAGTAACCCCATTATTTTAGCCAGTAGAAAATAGCGGGTAATGAGTATTGATTGCTCATTTCTGTAAAAATATCTGTCGGCTAGATGCTGGAAGTTTCCAGGGTTCCTACATTGCGAAATTTATATGCAACCCCCTTTCGATGAAATATCTTCCTAGAGAGCAAAATTCACCATTAGTTAAAATGCCTTACATCGACCTTAAAATGAAATGAATAATAAGTCGACTTGAATTTTTCTTTGGATTTTTATTGAGATTTGTTTATTTATACTTGTGATACTTTAATCCTTTTATTATTAACTTTCTCTGGTTTCTCTGAAAAGTCAAGCTAACTTCTTTCCAGCAAAACAAGTCAGGAAATATGATTGTAACTTTTCTACTTTATTATTCTTTGACAGCATTGCTAATAATCGCTGCAAAAAATCATGTATCATATTACAGAATCACTGTCGATAATTTATTTTTATATTTCGTGAACAGTGTAGAATCAAATAAGACATTCTACATCATAAATAAAAAAGAATTAAAATTTGCACAACATTCAAGGGTTGAGAAATTCAGTGACTTAATCATGCTTGACGTAATATTTCACTTTGATTTATACAGCATGCTTGTAAATCTGTCAAGGACATGTTAGAGAGTTTTTCGAGATTCCATATTTCCGATTCATAAATTGTGTTTTATTGGTGAAATTTTCTCGTAATAATGTCCTTCATCAATTGTGAGTAACTAATTATGTGCCTAACAAAACGTAACTATTAGTGTTAATTCAATATATGGTAGCAAAATATTCAACACTTCAATACTTCCTGCCGATGGCTGAGTGGTAAATGTTCCCAAGTCCTTGACTGTTGGTTCCGGGTTCGAATGCATGTTCGGGAATGTATTTTCCTTTCTCTCTCTGTGTTTCTCTGTCCTTTCTTTTGAGATGATGAATGAATGTAGCCCATCCTGTAAATAGGTTTGAAATGGTGTGGCGTGACGATAATAATGCTACTCTTCTTCGTGACTTGGTTCACAGGTACTCTTTGAGTAACGATAAATGAGTAGCAGTTTCTAGTCTTGTTGTGTGACTAGTTAGTCATCCAGTGCTTATCTTTAGAAGAAAAAAAACATTTAACATTTTTTACACTTTATGATTTGAATGCATCAATTTATATCAGTCTCAAAACGAACTAAATTTCCTCTTTGGAAATATAATTTTTTTTTCAGATTTGATGCACTTTTTCCTATAAATATTGGTTTTTGTACTTGTTTTAGTCACACTGGTTTCAAAACTTAAAGATATTTATTTACGTGATTGCAATCTACATGTAAAAAATTAATATTTTTTATTATTACTTACTATTAAAAACGAAACTTACGATTAAAAAATTTATTTTTTTATAGTAAGTTTCGTAAAGTTATAAACTTTCCTTAAAAAGATTTTAAACCACTTATAATTAATTTAGCAACTAGCACATATTTTTATAAATATTTTGCACAATAATGACTCCATAAAGAGTTTGGAAAATGTTGGATTTCTCAATTTACGCAAGGTAAGGTAACCTGTTTCTTTAAAATATTTTAATTCGATTCCCTCAATTCTTAATTTTTATTTCTTCATTTAATTTAATAAAAATTAATCCTTTCTTTAAGGTTCAATTTTCCTTTATAACAACATACTATCATTATTTTCTTTGTTTTATAAAAAATAAATTTACTTATAAACCACTAAGTAAATTTATTTTCTAAGAATAAAATAAGAGTTGCACAAAAGTATGGAAAAGAAGAAAGTTTATCAAAGTGACTAAGAATGAAACTCAGTAAAGCAATTACAATGGAAGAATTAATTAAAAATAAAAACAATTACACCCAGGCTTAGTTAATCGATTGAATTGTAAATAAAATTATCTCAATTCGATTAGTTCCTTAATTACAATCAAAATTACTGTTATATGTTAAGAAAACTATAGAAAAATGCAACATTGATATATCTTTAAATTCTGTAAAAAAGTTTAAAAACTGAAAAGCTTTGTATATCGTATTTAGTCTTAATTAAAAAATTGTCTTTAAATAAGGCTGTATACCTGAATGAAGTTTTAATTAAATATATCGTGTATTTATGCAACTGTGTTTTAAAACACATAGCCATAATACATTTCAATGGGCATTAAAAACTAAAATTGATAAGGAAATAATACCGTAATTAATAGTGGAAGGAATATAATTAAAGCATATAAAAATAGAGATAACGAATTTAATAATGCTAAAAATTTCAAAAGACAGTTAAATATTAAGTATTTTTACTATACATTCTAATTAAAATCTTTGCAAAAAAATAAACTATATATACAAAATACTATTGTATATAATACACATGCAATTAAAATCCTTTTAAAGGTTTAAACTAAAATACAGATGAAATTATTGATAATAATAATGCGAAAAACGTTTTCACTAAATAGGATTATTTTTATTATTTTTATATTTTATATAACTATCAAAACGGAATCATTCAAATTCGATTTTAGTAGTTGAACAGAAAAAATTTGACCGTCATTTTACAAAATGTATAGGCACAATTGATTTATTGAAAAATAAAGAACAGTTCAAATTTTTTCGCTAATTTGGCAAATTATAGTAAATTATTTATAGAATTTATTTCTGACAAATATTTTGCACAAATTATCAAATTACCTGCCATTTTCAGTAAAATTAAAGACAAATATTTAGCAGTATTTGGTATAAAGATAGAAAACCTGACGTTATTACAAACTTTTATAATTCTTAACAATATTATGTCTCTAAGCAATTAAACCAATACATTTTAAAAATTAAAATTTTACATATTCTTTATGAGTTTAAATAGTAAATAATAAGGTGTGGTACTATTTAAATATATTATTTTTTAATTTGTCAAATGCGGGTTTGTGACAGTTAAGTAAACATATTGTAATAAATTTCTTGGGAATGCCTTTTTTGAAACGTCTGCAAAATTGTTAACCAAAAAAAATGTATGTCTAGCTATTTGTTATTTTATTTTAATACAGAGATTAAAATGGGCAGGACATTTGAGCCGGATGAACGACAATCGGGTGACGAAAAAAATTTTCTTGGCTCGCCCCATTGGCACCAGAAGAAAAGGAAGACCGAAACTCCGATGGCGTGACTGCCTTGAAAACGACCTAAAAACACTAAAAGTGATAAACTGGATGACCTTATCCAAAAATAGAGGGTCCTGGTATGCACTTCTGAGGAAGGCAAATGCCCACCCTGGGCTGTCAGGCCAATGAAGAAGAAGAAGAAGCTATTTGTTATCCAAATTTAAAAATGATAAATTAAAAATTAAAATTTCAAATATATTACTTTTTACTAAATCAAAGCAACAAAATCAATTATGAGTAATAACAAAAATAAATATTTATAATGTTTAAAATATACAAGTAACACAGCACTCAAAACATGCAGAAAATATGAAATTTACAACATGTGGTGATGAGTCATGCAAATCATTATACACATCAAAGTCGACTGCAATGCTACCAACAAGATTCATTACCGATTTGAAGTGTGGCAATTATTTTTTGTCCCCAGTTTTACATAACTTGTTTAGTTGTGTCTCGTAGAAAGAACTAGAAGTCTTTTGTATAAATTTATAAACTCAACTGAGGAAGAATAGCAGCTTACTGGGATTGCGAACTATGCAGAGATATCAGTAATTGTATTGGATGAAATCTTGTAATTGGGATACGAATCAATTATCACTGGATACAGGAGAATACGCTGGAACATCGGAATCGCTTACAACCATCTTGTTGATTTATTTCACGTGAGCATAACAATGATGAATCTCCCTACTAGTACATCGAGAACAAAAGAACAACATATTCAGTTTATTACACATTACTCGTTGTCCACTCCAATCAATCAAATTCGTTTGCAGCTTAGTGGAATATCCGGCAGGCATCCATTGCTGCATTTAGCTTTTATTCAAAATGATATATATTTGCGCCACTGCCATGAACGTCAATCATGGAACGATGCGTGTCCCTAATGAGAAATCCCGTTTATGTTTACAAAATCGGGATGATCAGAATTGAGTCTGGAGATATTGGGGAGAGAAATTGTTCATTGTTTCGCTAACCCTGATTTTGTTTTTGGTGTACCAAAAACAAGATACACTGATCTTGATTTTATATCACTATTTGACCTCATATGGAATTATATCCCTGCACTCATCTAGTATGCATTGCTGATATGCTGAATAGCCAATCTTTAATGTACTGACATAAAAGGTCTCTTCATTTGCGATGGAACTTCAATGTTTGCGATCAGTCCTAGTCCATTAGAATCAGATACACTGATCTTGTTTTTATATTACTATTTGACCTCATATGACATTATATCCCTGCACTCATTTAGTATGCATTGCTGATATGCTGAATAGCCAATCTTTAATGTACTGACATAAAAGGTCTCTTCATTTGCGATGGAACTTCAATGTTTGCGATCAGTCCTAGTCCATTAGAATCAGATACACTGATCTTGTTTTTATATCACTATTTGACCTCATATGACATTATATCCCTGCACTCATCTTGTATGCATTGCTGGTATGCTGAATAGCCAATCTTTAATGTACTGACATAAAAGGTCTCTTCATTTGCGATGGAAATTCAATGTTTGCGATCAGTCCTAGTCCATTAGAATCAGATACACTGATCTTGTTTTTATATCACTATTTGACCTCATAAGACATTATATCCCTGCACTCATCTTGTATGCATTGCTGGTATGCTGAATAGCCAATCTTTAATGTACTGACATAAAAGGTCTCTTCATTTGCG
>JAJQOW010000590.1:77500-97425 GCA_037975125.1 Latrodectus hesperus | reverse complement strand
TGAAAATCATCCTTAATTTATGAGCAGTTTCTTCTGGTGATGAACAAATGAGGATTTTTAATATAAACTTAAGAATCCAATAAATTTAATATTTGCTTGTTTGTTTGGTTATAATTACTGTTGTTTGGTTAAAATTTAGTAAATGAATAACTTCATTTAGGAAAGGAGGATACAAGAATCGATGAAAAAGGTAAGTGAACATACAGTGTCCTCACTGATTAAATTTTCTGCCAACGTAGAAAGAAACTTGAAAATTTCTTTATTTTTTTGAGATTAATAAAATGAACAAGTGTAGGAACCACACAATTGTATTAGCAAGATAAACTGTAAAAAAGAGAAGAACATCACTGTATCCAAAAAAGAGAAGGGCTCCATAAAGAAGAAACTACTAAGAACTCGATAAAGAAGACACTAATTATGAGAGTAACGTTTTTGACCAAAATAATAAGCAAATCTTTCATCCATACTTTGGAAAATAATGTTAATACATGATACTCCCACAGAAATGAAATATCTAGTTCACGTTTGAGAATAACTCTTAAACGCATCCATTTCTATAGAATATTTTGATATCTTATTGAGTCGGATCTCTTTTTTATGAGACATTATATCCATTCAATAAAGTTCAACTGAAAGACAATTCTTGTCTCCTAATTAGTACAAATATAGTTATTTAGTGGCTGAATAAGCCATAAAGCAAAACATAATCTAACATGCAAAATGCGAACAGGATATAACATTAGTCGTCATAATTTCTTTTAGAACAGATGAACGAACTGAGAAAGACATGAATTTCATTGTAAAATTTTAAATACAAGGCACCTTTTAAAATTTATTCTTTTGACATCTCGAATATTGTAAACATAAATAATAGGAAATAAATTTCTGAAAATATATGACATTTTTAATAAGAGTGAAAAATTATAAAATATGTATTCATAGAACCTGAAATTGTCATTAATCTATGAATACAGCTAGTATTAAGAAATCAATAAACTTTCCAAACATTTAAAGTGAATAACTTAATTATTAAATATGAGCAATATTTAATTAATTTATTTCAAATAAAATTTGTTGCAAGATAACTTATTGTCATAGAATAAATTAAAACAATTTTTTTTTAAATGAGCGATTTATTATTCCCTTCGAATGTATGTGTTCTAAAAAAGAGAGAGAGAGTTTGCCGAAATCTTATGATGTACAAAATTAGTAAAACCATTGTTATAAATAAAAGGAGTAAATGTGAAACAAAATTATAGTAAAATTTAAATGATTACAATATTTAACTCATAAAGTTAACGTTTTTACTTTTACTAAGAATAAGAAGTTGAAATGATCATTATTTGAATACATAGATACACGGAACCGTTGTTATTCATTTTTTAAAATATGTAAATATATTTAATTTATAAAATTTATATTATTAAATTTTCTTAAGAAATGAATCTGTGCAAATTTTACATCCTTTCTTTTATAAAGAGCTAATAAAAGGTTTAAATTAAAAACATATATTTAGAATGTAACAAACCTATATTTTATAAAACAATTATATTTCAAATAATATTCTTATAATTGATTTTATTTTATTTTTCTCTACACAATTCAATTTTTCTCAACAATGTAGCAGTTGACATCATCGATATGAATAAAAGATTTATCTTGCTTCATTTTCTGAGAAATTCTCTGTAAAAATAAATTCTCTAACTCAGGAGAGTTATACAGATTTAGAGAGTTGTAAGAAATAAAAAAATAAGAAGTGTAAAAGTAAAATTCTCAGGGTCCAGATGTTTTTGACACATAAGAATATTTTATTTCTACAATTTTAAGAGATCCTTAAAATGGAAGAGGATATTTTAAATAGATTTCTCGATATAAATTCGATGATCTCCTTTGTGGTACTGCATTGGTTTTATTGTTAGTTTTGAGAAATTGGAAAACTCAGCTAAAGCTATTTTAACCATTCATTTACATGTAGGATCAATTAAAAAGTTTTATTTGGGATATAAAGCTATTTAACTAATTATTACTATTGTTATAATCACTAATTGACTAACTATAATGTGTTAACTTGTTTCTTTTTAGGTTAAAAATAATGCGTTATAGCCTGAAATAAATGGTTAAAGAAAGCCAAAATTTTCAACTTATTTAAGTCTGGCTTAATTTATTTCCTACGAGCTTCACTGTTTTTTAATAACTTAAAAAAACTTTTAAAGCCATTTAAAAAAAACAATTTTAGCTCTCAGTTTCTTTCATAAATAGTATAAAATTATAAGAAGTTTTATAGGAAATTTTCCATGTGGGAGTTTGTGAACAAAATTCACTCACTTTTAAATTTATTTTCACATACCCAGATTTAATTTAATTAAAAGAACCATCAAATCAAGATTATTTTCAGGAATTGTATGAAATTTCTAATTATATTACCTAATTAAAATTATTTAAACGTTTCACGATTTGCTAAAATTTTATTTAACTTCTTAATATAAACTGTGAATAATAAGTTACATAATGTTTAAAGTTTAGTAAACTTGTTCAGGTGAGAAAGGTATCTCAATTCATTCGATTATTTTTTAGTTTATTTGTTTCTGTAACATATATGAAAGTAATTTTTGTATGTATTTAATTAAGTTATAAATAATGTGTTGTTTATTACACCATATTATTAAAGAAATGCCTCCATATGAAAATAATGAAACCGCTAAACGTCAGAAACGTAATAGATCAATATATTTGTCCAAATTAGCATAGGTATTCAATGAGGCCTTCTAATTTTAGAAGTACTGCAGCCGACTTGCTTCTATATAATATCAGCATCTACTGCAACAATTGAAGAATGGGAAAAGCTTTGAGATATCACCATAGCAAATATGAAAATCAATTACTTGATTAACGACATCTGGATGTTGAACTTCATATTTTAGGGAGTTTAAAATACCAACTTAATCTCGTAAAGGACTTAACCTAAGTTATATTCAGCAATGTGTGATCTATTCAGAAAAGAAATAATATGTGTAAAACAATTAATGACTCTTATTGGAGCACTTCATACTGAGAGAAATTGATCAAAAAATTGGACAAAAATTCTGCGAAGATTATTTTCCACTGACTTTGCATTAGAAGTTCTTTAAAATCTTTAATGAATCTTATTAAATTTTCCAAAAGAGATTTCGATAAAATTCCAAAACAATAAATTTCTGGAGGTTGTAAGATGTATATTTTCCTTCATGATGTCTGGTATCAATTTTAAATGTTTTACGTCCATAACTAGCAACTATCATTACTATTAGATCAAAAAAATTGCAGAGAATATAATTTTCTCATTAATTTCAATTTTGTTCAATTTAAAGATAAAAAATGATTTTCAAAAAATTTTTCATTTTCAAAATTGTATTATATTTTGACAGTGAATTATCTTTATTTACATTATCATGAACGTTTTAGCTATAAACACTACTTAAACTTTTTGTGTCTTTATATATTATATATTTAATCTAAACCTAATTTTTTTTTAGTTTACTCCTAAGATCTTTTCCCAGCAGAATAATTCCTGGATTGGTATTACACAATAAGCTATTACTAACATAAATGAATATGATATTAAAGTTCGCACGAAACATCACTCATCGTTTCTTTTATCAAAAAGATATGGGTCATAAATGCATTAATGGGACAAAAAATTAATAAAACAATGTATGGAGAGAAATAGACTTGCAATGGTATAAAGAATCTTATAATCATAAATTGACAAAAATCAGCATTATTTAAATTGTCTTATAAAGTTGAATTATCTAAATCAGTCATATTATGAAATTACAATTTTACTCCTACATTGCAAAATTGAATCAACTTATGATAGTAAAAAAATGAAAAATCTAAGATGAGAGAGATCTACTTTTGTAACGAATTTCTTTAAAAGTAGGGGAAGCCATAAAAACTAATCATAAATAAATGACTCACATAATGGGCACATTTTTTAAAACACACAACTACAAAGTTACATCCTAGCTGAAGGTTATGTATTACAAAATATGCATATCTCAAAAATATATTCAATTATATTTTATTTTAAATTTAACTTATTTCTCTAGTTTCAGATGAATAAAACTCCTAATGTAATATGATTTATTAAATGTATCTCCATAAATGTTTCCTACATTGTTTTTTCATTTATGGATGAAATATTCATTTCCTACATTGTTTTTTCATTTATGGATGAAATACAACTCTAAATTTTAAAGTTAATTACATATTGATATAGGGAAAATTTTAATTTAAAATTGTTTTATTAATAGAGTTTTTACAATGAATGTTCCATTTATCAGCTAAAAATGGTTAACTTTAACGACTTAGAGGTTTTGTTATATGAAAGGTTTCTAATTTGTGAGCACTAATATTTGAAGGGACTAAATTGTATAACTTCTTAAGATTGATTTTTGTACCATTTAAGAAAAAACCAAAATAATTTCACTATCAGCTGCATTTTCCATAAACTTTGTTTAGTTTGTATTTCCTGCATAACCTGCTGTTAAATTTCCATTCTTTAGATATCTCTATATTACAGATAAGAATTCAATATTTTTCTGGACTTTACTGGCATTTAATTTTTTACTTTCAATAACTTGAAAACGAACAATAACTTTATTTGGTTTTCGTAAAGAATAATATTTAAATGACACTAGATAAGAATAATAAATTACAAAAGGATTTACTAAAAAGTAAAAATAAAGTACATTGTTCAATATATAAATACACATTTAACCTGTCTAGACGACATTTTACTTTATGTGGTAAGAAAGTAATAGTAGATAGTCAGAAAACGATAAAAACATTTATATTATTGCTTACCAGAACAAATAAGTAGTAAAAAAGAGTCATATAAACAGTGAAATACTTTAAGAGTATCTAGCATGTGTTCTTTGTTTTATTATGGAACGTATTTTACATCAAAGGTTTAAAAGTTTACGATAGATTTAAATTTTATAAATAAAAATGCACAAATGTATACTATGTGAATTTTCCCACTCTCTCTTGATTTTTTTCTTTTTGATTTGTAACTTCTAAGTTTATATTTATTTTATTTTAAAAGTTTGAGTATTTCTTAGTAAATATAAATTGACTTAAACTTTTATATATTATTTTTAATGAATAGATTTATTCATAGATACAGTGATCGAAATATCAATGATAGATTCATTGACTGTTAGATAAAATATTCTTATGTTTTTGATTTAAATACAAGATATTCAGATCAATAGGAAATTTTACAATAAAAGCATTCATTTTCGAAACGAAATATTATATGCATTTTTCAAAATTGTTATATTATCATGAAAAACCAAAATGTGTCTTAAATCTTTTAAAGTAATATAGTAAATGTAATGTAACATCTTTACACCATAATTGATAAAGATATTAAGAAAATAATCTCTTTGCTAATTATGAGATGTAAATTATATTCTAAAAGAAAAACCATTAGATTTTTTATTTATGATTACAATATTTCCAGCTTGAAATAAGAAAGATTTTCGTTAATTCTTATTTGATAAGAATGATCATTCATTTTAAAATATTTATATTAATCTTTTAATATTTTTGGTATAATGTAAGCTTATTTAGTTTAAAAAAATGTTTATCGTAAGCAACTAATCACAAACTTTTTGAATCTTAAAACATAAAACCTTTATTAAAAAATTCAGACAAGTAAAATGTTTGAAGTACGAAGAACAAATAGTTTTATTATCATAAGAAACTAATGTCACAAAAAATAGGAAATTGAAAAACAATAACTAAGAAATTATAGTGATAATGAATGGTTCTAATCATTTTAGTTTTAATTTCAAAATTTTGTTTAAAATTTAAATTTATGGTTCACACACAGAAAAAAATTTAGTTAGTTCTCTGATACAGATAATAGATTTAGAAACAAAGTGAGTCAACTGCACAATAAATAACCAAATCAAAAATATAATTTTCTTCATTTACAATATTTTTGTATTTTTATTGAATGTGAACCTCCTCTGATTTTCTTGCCGTTCTACCAAGAGACGATTAACACTTTATACGCTGTCATTTTGTCATTCTTGATTTTGAAAAATTTTAATCATAAAATAATTCCAAAGTTCTTTTGTGTACTACACAAATGACAGTATTAAATGATATTTATCTTAAATTCCAGAAAAATCGTAAAGCATTTATAATCAAAATTACATTTGTCAATAATGCATCTGAAAAATAAAAGCAACTTTCTTCAAATTCATTTCATTTCTTTAAAGAACAATCGAAGATCACTTTGTTTTGCTATCGAAAATGATATTCCTTCGTGTTCTTTAAAAAAGATTACTGAAGTAAATAACTTTACAAAATAAACCTCAAAAGCTGAGTTCTTTGTTCGAATATACAAATTTAAAAAATATTAAATTTTTAAACTAAAATGGTATTACCCTTAAAAAAATCAGCTAACCTAGCATTCTGAAGAAAATTGACAGTTGTATATTTTCTTCTTAATATAAGTTATATATTTTTTACGTTTTCGAAACTTCATAAGTTTTCTATAATGAAGTGTCATTACAAAAAATAACATGCATACCATTTTCTATTTTTATTACGTAAGCATTTTTTTTACAATTTTTTAAATAATTGCTTTTTAAAATAGCGAGATAAATTAAAATGTATTACTTCGCTTTGTTATCAGGCAAGTTAGAAAAGGTATAAAATGAAGATCTTATATTTCTTTCTAACTCATAAAAAGCACTTCTTTCATACATCAAATTCCTGATAAAAGAGTTTTTTATTTTATATATCAAGAAAATATTTGTAAACTACACCTTATTTCTTTACATGAAATTTTACTTCATTGATCATCTTTCTTTATTTAATATTGAATCTTTCGCGTTAGTTACATAAACATAGAAATCATGAATAATTGGTATATTTCAAATTTTAGAATGTATGAAAATTATGCTTTCTGTATTTCTTGTAGAAAGAAATCATCAGAATGTATATTATTTAACTTAACTATAAAGAGAAGATATATATAGTATTTCTCTGTTATAATTGTATTAAAATTTGTATATTAATTAAAAAATAAAAAAATTTAATCAAACTATTTAAATTTATATTATTTGTATACTAGCAATTTACGCACTGCCTTTTTAAAATGAACAATTGTTTGATAATTTTCTATAGAAATATGCTGGCCAGCCGAATTTGCAATACCAAGAAAGATTGGAGTTATAAGGCAAAAATTATTTTTCAGATAACACGTTATTCAAAATATCAAAATACATAAACTTATTATTTTATACCCAATGAAAGTTTGCTGCTTCAGTTTCTTGATTTTTAAAACCTTGTTACCTAAATTACAGAAATTTAAGCAGATATAAAAATTACATTTTGAGTAATGCATAATGTAGACAGAAATCAATTTTAATGATTGTGTTTTAAACAATTATTATGCTTCTATTCAAATTAAGGTTTTCACAAGATTCGCGCAATATTTTGCTACAATGTTCCATGTGTTAAATATATATTAATTGTTTTTCAGCAAATTGGATAATAATTGCAAAATAATCATTAAAATATCAATATCATAATTAAATTTGATAAATATTTCTATTTAATTAAAACTAATTTATCTTTAACTAAATATTTAAGTGTGCTTAGTAATACATAAAACACATAAATTAAAACTAGGCATAAAATTCCCTACCCTATTTGTCTGACTAAATATTATAAGGAACACAAAAATATGAACGTTTCTAAGTGATGATTTTTTTTAAATAAGCTATGAAACATTACAAAATATTGCTTAAAAATCTATTTGAATTCCTACTCAAGTAAGTTATTTTATAATTTTACTGCTAGTAAACAATTGCTTCTAAGGAAATGCCAATTTTTTCTTTCTACGACAATTTTTAGAGGCAGTGAGGTTTCTTTCATAGACAGTATAAAATCCCTCTCAGTCATTTAATCCTACAAAAATCAGTGCGCGTAAGAAGTACTGCAATTATATATTAATAAGTTTCTTTTGATGGAAAGGGTTTACAGATTCCTAAGCTTATTTTTATACATTCTATTTTTACCATACACTTCACATTTATGATTGCTCACTTTTAAGTGTAAATTTGTTCAGTAAGCTGAGACATTTTGTCAACATGTTTTGGACAAACTTTCTGCCTTGACGTCAGTGTCAGGATGTATTAGATAGCTGCGTGACACAAATTAAACCTATTTTTACCTCGTATTATGATTTAGTAGTTAAAAGGTCAATTTTAACTAAAAATATACAATATTTTTAATTCATAAAATTATTGGATTTCTTATAAAGTAATTTTTGAATTATTTGCAATTTTATTTCTTACTTTTAATAGTAAATTCTGTAAATTACAATTTAAGATAAATTATTTAGAATATTTATACTCTTTTATATATATATATATATATATATATATATATATATATATATATATATATATATATATATATATATATATATATATATATATATATATATATATATATATATATATATATATATATATATATATATATATATATATATATATATATATATATATATATATATATATATATATATATATATATATATATATATATATATATATATATATATATATATATATATATATATATATATATATATATATATATCGAAAGGAAGTTAATTTGAAGAAGGATTTGAATTAATTTTAGTTTAGTGTTTTTTGCAGAATTGTATTTCATAGTCAAAATATTGTAGCATTGCTAGTAGTAAGTTAGAATTAGAATAAATGTTCCAATTCAAGTAATAACATTCATAACTAAAAATATAAAAACAAAATATAAATGAATTTCAGAAGTGAATATAATAATAAGAATCCTTTGATATCAAATACAAGAATTAGTTCTTTAGAGATGAATATAACTCAAGTTGTTAACTAATGCTCTTATTGGAGCAAAATCAACTATTTGGCATACATGAAAATGATAATCAGTATATTTAGCATTATAACAAGGGATTTCACACATAATTTTAAATGTTTAAATTTTATCATCAGCACATTTAATTATATTTTATCGCATTTACGAATTTACGATATTTATGCATTTGTGATTAGAAATATAATCTTGCTGTAATGTATCATTTCATGAAAGCTTATTAACAAAATTGGGCTTTTAAACGTTTTTGTGATATAAATCTTTTAGATGAACATTCCTTTTTTTAATAATTTATGTTCCTTACATAACTATTTCATAGTTAAAATTAATTACTTTGTATATAAATTTTAATGTCCATAGTTTTATATTTTATTATCTCTCAGCTCAAGTTTGTGTTTTTTTTATCACTTTTATATTTGAAAGATTTCAAGTTATTTTATAATATCGAAAATATTTGGAAGAAACTTTAATGTTGTTTTAACTTTTATTGCAGCTTAATTAATGCAGTGATTGTGTAAAAAGTAAATATTTTATTTTAAAAAAAGCTTTTCATAGATATTTTATGATGTAAATGAAAGAAAAAGAAAATCGAGAAAAATAAAATTAAAAGAAATGCTTATAAAATTCATATATTTCATTTTAGTATTAAGCCCAAAACAAAAAATAAAAGTAATCAGAGTGTTAGTTTAATTCCTAATTATTTTAAATTAAAAATTCAGATAGTGCTATTATAATGAAATTATTGCTGTTATAATGAAATCTAAAACAATTTAGCAGCATCTTATTACAGATTATCTATTTTATTGTGTAAATAATTATACCAGATTTGTATAAGTCAATGAATTTTAGAAAAATTAATTTAATAGTTAGTAACATGAAAAAATTAAGGAAATTAACTCACTTTATTTGTTATATGATGTCAAATATTTGTTTTGAATAACATTTATTAATGCTTTCACCAATACGAGTCATAAAATAATTTTTCTTATTAGCTCCATATAATGGGTATTGAAATAAATTGAGTAAATGTATTTTCCATGGATTATCTTCAGAAACTTATTGGATAGAAATTATTTTTCAGTCATATAGTACCATGAAAAAAAGAAAAATTCAGAAAGTAATATTCATATTTAAAAATAAAGATATAAGGGAAAAAACAAAATAATGCAAGGCTTCGTGGTATGTCCAACAAAAAGCAAAATTTTAAAAAAATGATATATAAATTATTTCCTTACAAATTTAGAAAAATACAGAATAAATTATTAAAATTTTAATACATATTTAAAATTATTTACAAAGCATATATAATATATATATATATATATATATATATATATATATATATATATATATATATATATATATATATATATATATATATATATATATATATATATATATATATATATATATATATATATATATATATATATATATATATATATATATATATATATATATATATATATATATATATATATATATATATATATATATATATGTATATATATATATATATATATGTGTGTGTGTGTGTGTGTGTGTGTGTGTGTGTGTGTGTGTGTGTGTGTGTGTGTGTGTGTGTGTGTGTGTGTGTGTGTGTGTGTGTGTGTGTGTGTGTGTGTGTGTGTGTGTGTGTATATATATATACAGGGTGATTATAAAAAAACTTTGCCAACATCTGCACTTCTAGCGTCCATTCTATTTAACCGATCAAGATGATATTTCAAATATAGTTCTTTTGAGATATGCGCTCGAGATTCTGTGAATGGCAACACAGTGGCCCTCGCTTTTACAGTTATAGTGACAGAAACTCGAAATTTTCGAATGGCAACGTCTACTTTTTACCATCGCAAAATGTTCAGTACATGCGAAAACCCTAAATAGCGTTGAAACGGTACCGATATGTCTAAAAACGGACGTGTTCTGCAAACACAAAAAAGAGTTCTGAAAACCTGCCAATAAAACACGATCTGGGCGCACGCAATAAATTTGCATGTGACAGAGTCAAGAAACCAATCACAGAACGCCGGTCGCCAGATATTCAGCGTAGGAAACCTATAAAATACCAAGCGGGTATGCGAAGTCGTCATTCGGGAACTCGTACATATGCCGACGATATGAGTCTTCCTAGGAAAGTTCGCGGGGAATTGATCAAACTCTATTACCAAAATTGGATGAATGCTGCGGAAGCCTTGCGTGTGTATCGCCGCAATCATCGACAACGACGCGGCCCATGTACTCTGCAAGCTCTGCGTGATTTAGTGCGGAAATTCGAAGATACAGGCTGCACCTGTGACAAACAGCGCTCCGGACGGCCAACTGTTTCTGAGGACGTTGTCATGGAAGTGCACCATACAGTGACTGCAGGACACACAGAAACCGCAAGAGGCATAGCACTCGTGTTGGATATTCCGAACTCAACGGTCCGCAAGCTCTTGTGCTCGGTACTTCACATGTTTCCCTATCGGTTCCAGCGCGTCCAGATGTTGGAGCCGGGTGACCCACAACAACGTCTGGACTTCGCAAATGCATTTTTGTTACGATATGATGCGGATAACGACTGGCCACTTCGCATACTATGGACGGACGAGGCGCATTTCACCTTAAATGTCAGCATTAACACAAAGAATTGTGTGCACTGGGGAGAGACGAATCCTCATGCTGTGGCGCCAGTACCATTATTTGACGCCAAAGTGACTGCGTGGTGCGGCATTACAGCTACATTTGTTCTGGGCCCGTTCTTCTTTGAGGAAACGACCCCGACTGGCCCTGCAACATGTTCTGTAACGAGCCCTCGGTATGCAGCCATGCTGAAAAATTATGTCTTACCGGAGTTGCGTCGGCTGAATGCACTCAATGACATTGTTTGGATGCAAGATGGCACACCTCCACATATAGCGAGGTCAGTTAAAAGGCTCCTGGATCAGCATTTTGGTGATTGCATCATCTCACGCTATTATCCTTTTCCATGACCTGCGCGATCCCCAGATCTGACGCCTATGTATTTCTGGTTTTGGGGCTATCTCAAATCCAGAGTTTATCTGTGCAATCCTCAAACATTGTCGAACTTAAAGGATTCTATACGGCGTGAGATTGGAAACATCCCTCGTGCCATATTGCGTGCAGCGACATTGTCCACCGTCTCCCGCATGCAATGCGTAATTGCCTGTGATGGCACTCATGTGGAAAATGTTTGAAATTAATAAAGATTTTTTTCTCTATGTGTTCTCATCATTGAGCAGTGTCTTGTCTCTGTCGTATGCATTATTCCTCCGTGCGCCTTGAAGAACTGTTTGTATGTGTATAACACGTCGGTTTTCGGACAAATCGGTACCGTTTCAACGCTATTTAGGGTTTTCGCATGTGCTGAACATTTTGCGATGGTAAAAAGTAGGCGTTGCCATTCGAAAATTTTGAGTTTCTGTCACTATAACTGTAACCGCGAGGGCCACTGTGTTGCCATTCACAGAGTCTCGAGCGCATATCTCAAAAGAACTATATTTGAAGTATCATCTTGATCGGTTAAATAGAATGGACGTTAGAAGTGCAGATGTTGTCAAAGTTTTTTTATAATCACGATGTATATATACATATATATATATATATATATATATATATATATATATATATATATATATATATATATATATATATATATATATATATATATATATATATATATATATATATATATAATAAACGAAATTCCTACTTCATATATGGTTTGCAAAATGACGTATTTCGTTAAATAAAGGAATCCTCGTACAACAATCAAACAATTTATATTATATTTTCCCTATTCTAAAACATAAATGTATTGCTTGAATATTCATTAATAATTTAACTTTTTTTTATCCTTCGCCCGACCTTTGTCTTTCAACCATCAGTCTCTGTCGGGCAGCCCAATACAATCTTGAGGTGAATGAAAAGTCATCCTCCACAGAATTTCTACCTGCGACGTCCAAAAGTCCAGGGCAAGTGAAAAGGTGGTCACCAGTCATGTCCTCTAGTCCGCAAAAAGGGCAGATTGGAGAGTCCCTCAAACCCAAACGGTGAAGGTGTTTTTGCAGATAATCATGCCCAGTTTTAAGGCGAAAATTTGCCACTCCCACAGCTCTGTGGAGGTTATACGGAATAGGCTTTGTTAGTAAGGAAGCCCATGCTTTCCCCTTTATGCACATCTTATAAATATTTCTACGATAGGAGGCTATATTTGACTTAATAAGCCTTTTAACAGTATGGTTCTCCAAGGCTGGAGAAGGCTGTTGTAGATTTGAGCCAGCCTTTTCCAATTTATCAGCTGCGTCATTTCCGGTGATACCACAGTGGCTGGGTATCCATTACTAACAGGTAGCATCAGGTTTATACAGCAATCATCTCTATAAATATGGTTTTGAAAGATAGGGGGTCTAAATAAAGGCACTCTATCTGCATCCGGGATCTTATACCTATCTGACAATTCCCTGGTCAAAGTCAAAAAAGTTCTCTGTGCTTTCAATCTTGGGAAAACAGGAATATAATTTTTCCAAAAACCATCATCCCTTAGAAGCCTTTCGGAGAGTTTCAGGGCAGCGCTTTGTCTTCGATCTGCCAAAGGTTCCAACCCAGTCTGAATTTGCATTGCTTCGATAGGTGTAGATGAAGCCCCACCGGTGATAAGATTTAACTTTCTAATACAAGTAATTATATTCAATTATAGAAGCAAATGTTCTATGATTAAAATTGTGATTTAATATTAAAAAAGCGACTTATACATATTACATTCAGAAAATGAATAGAAAGATAATTATTTTACTATATAATTATTAAGACTTATTAGAACAGTTCAAATTAATTCGATAATAATTTGAAAATACGTTGAAAAATCTATCAATACGTATGGTGAAATTTTACTCAAAATTAATTCAAATAATTACTATAATTTTCAATATTGCTTAATATTTAAAAGAACTTCATTATTAGCATATTTTAAAACATTTGATTTACTTCCAATATGGGTTTCTATCATAAAATAGATCAAAAAATGTCTAATGTTTCACAGAATGGTAAAAGTTATTCCCTAAATTTATGTAATATATTATAAGGAATGCATAAGAGTTTTCAAAGATTATTTTCCTCATAAAACAATGCGATTTATACTAGAGTATTTTATAAAGATATCAAATATTTTAAATTAAAAAAATTTTTGTTTCTAGTAATTTTTTGTAATCTGGAAATTTTTAATTCTGTGTAAAAAATATTGACTAGAATAAGTTATTTTACTTCTGTTACTAAGTCATTGTGAATGAAAATAATGAGCTTCACTGAATTTTGTAGATAAAAGGATTACATTTAATGATGATAAGGAAACACACAGCTTGACATTGAAAATGCAACACCAAGAAGGAATAGACAGAAAATTAAGCAAATTTCATGGTAGACGCACCATACATAATTATGCAAGTGATGTGAAAAGTGCAGCTATCCAGCGCACGTAGGATAAGATATAAGGTGAGGAGCGAGAACAGTGAACAACATTCGCATCTTTATTGCTCATTGGGAAACAATTGTTGAAAGTTTGTTCTTTTTGCAAAAATCTCATGTCGACAGAGTCAGATCCAGCAGACACACGAGTTTAGGAAAAGCATGGTGATCAGACTGAGAAGGGCAGGTTGGTCGGTACGGCAAATCATAGCTGACCGTCACCTGGACACTTCCACATTGCACCGGCTGTGGCGAAAATGGCTGGAACAGGGAACTGTGTAATGTTTATGGGGTGACAGTGCAGCTAGAGTAACTTCAGCAAGCATGGGTTGACGTCTCCGACGGGAGGAGGTGGCGACCCCGCATAGCACGTCTAAACAAATTCTGCAGCCTGTGCAAGACACCCTGGATGCTCTTATATCCAACAAAACCATTTGTTGTTGATTGCTTGCTAGCGGCCTGCCCTCATAGTGTCTAATAAGAAGACTTCTATTGGTCTCTCAGCATAGATACCAACATCTGGAATGGTGCCGGATTAGGTCTATGTAGACAACGAAGTGACACTGGATTGTCTTCTCAGATGAGTTCTTTTATTTCTTTAGTGATAGTTACTACATAAGGGTGTGGCATCGATGTGGAGACAGGTCTAATTCTGTAGTAATTGTGGATTTCCTCATAGCGTAACAACGCGGCATCGTTATTTGGGGAGCCATTGCTCACGCTTCTAGATCACTTCTAGCTCGTATTCACGGTACTATGACACCTCAACGTTAATGATGTGCTGTGGCTGGTGACACTTCCTTACCTGAATTATGGGAGTGTGGATGCCCCTTTATCTGCTAGATATTCCCAGACCGCATATTGCTCACATCAGCCAAAATGCCTTGCAATATCTATAGCTGCTTCCTTGGCAACATTCCTCGCCAGATCTCTCCAATATCGAGCATGATTGGGATATGATTGGACGCTATTTGCAGATCTTGCTATTGCCTCCTTCAGAAGATGACGCACTATGGCAAATGGTTGACAGGTAATGGAGAACTATTCCTCATAACACTATCTGTTCCCTCACTGACTCTTTTGATAGATGTGTTGCTTCGTGTATCGTGTATTATGCATATCATTTTGAAATACAGACCAATTATCGTTCATTTCTGTCTCTCTCTCTCTCTTTCTCTCTCTCTGTTTGACGAGTTCGTCACTTTCTGGCAACTCCTTCTTGATGTTGCATTTTCAATGTCGGGCAGTGTATATAAATATTCATAAAATTGTGAGTGATTGATCTTATTTGACACATTCTTCGCCAAAACCTTAGTATGACAGCAATGTCCACTCTCCGAGATATGAAAATTCCATTTTTGGGGGAGAGGAATGAAGCAATATACCATCAATTATTCATTGCTAACATCATTGTCTCTATTCAAAAATCATTTTATACATAAATTCAACGTTTTTAGATGTTCTGAAGTGCTATATGGTACATTAAATAACTTGGAACATTTTCAAACAATTCATTTAGATTTCCTGCGTCTTGGTAATGTTATCTCCATTTTTAAAAAAATGCATACTTCTCTCTTATGAAAGAATTTCATTTACAATTTTTCTTTCTCCTCTGATTGTTTTTTGAAGGGTGACTGAGGTATTGTGGGTATTCTAAATCTGTATTAATTTGTAAGAAATAACATTTTCACAATTTAGTATGAAATTTCTTTTCTTAATATTATTTAAACAGTCAAAAATAGTTTTTGATAAACCCGCTATCTGTAATTTCTATGATAGTAAATTATCAGTATACTCTTTACGAAAAACAGCTATTTGATAAACCATTTTCGAATTTAAATTTTTTGAAGCATATTTTTAGCTCAATCAATAGTTTTATTTCTGTCTTACAAATTTTAAAATGTTTGAGATAGTAATATTTAAATACTTTTTTAGCATTTATGTCTTGAAAATATTAATGTGTAATCAGTTAAAACGCATATAACTATGAATGATCAACGTCCTACTCATGATATATTGGTACCTTCTTCTTAAATTAAATAACTTCCAATATTATTGAACTATAACGTGCAATTTTTAACAAATATATCGATTAGAAGTTTTTGATAACATTTTTTAAAACTTGGAAGAAAACTATCAAATTACCAATTATTAATACACTTAATTATAAATTTTATCTTTTTTCAATTATAATAGTATATAATCTGATTGTAATATCTCAAAATATTTAGTTAATTGTACTCATCAAAACTACATTTATTAATAATTGTGTTTATTGCAATTCAATTCGAAATTGATTTTTACAAGTAGTGAAGGGTGTTTAGAGAAAAATTGTTAAATGCTTTATGGAGACATAGTGAAAGTTCTGGGAGAAATGTTGGTGGTGTATTGATTCAATTTTGAACATTTTAGAGGTATCATAATGACTCAATTATAATGAAATTGGGTGAATGCGTGAGACAAGGTGGGTATTTAACGTCATTCTTGGGTTCATCAAACCATGATTGGACAAGTCGTGTTGCGAGAAAAGGATCATTATTATCAAGGCAAATTGTCTTTCTTGCTTGAAAGAAAATTTGCGTCATAGAATAGATCTGATCATCTAGATTTTCTTAAGCTTCTTTTCAGTGATACATTCTTTCAGCATTACAATGCGTGCGATAGAAAACTATGGCATGACTGGCCAAATCATGGTACATCCACTAGCATGCTAATAGTTAAAAGAAGCCACCCATGTCTTTACACTTTACACATACTCAGATGCCCTTTTATATGGAAAATCGTGAAAAGCATGCGATTTTCTTATCATTTCACTGAATTTTGCTGGTGTGACTTCATTGTAAAGATATATATATGTATATATAAATTTATATATATATATATATATATATATATATATATATATATATATATATATATATATATATATATATATATATATATATATATATATATATATATATATATATATATATATATCTATATTAATATAGAGAAAATACATATATGAATATAAGGAAATAAATACAATGCTAAAAATATAATGTTGTAACTACAATGCATAATAGGAAATCTAGCCAGCGCAAAAGCAGCTAAAGAAAGATTTGCCTAGATAAATAAGATAAAACATGAAAAGTAAAATCAGAAATATAAAATTGGAAAGATACTAAAGTATATGAAGCAAAAGACAAGAAGGCATAGGGACCATGTCTTCATCAGGAGGAGATGGTCAGCTATGCAAAAATGAACACTCTTTTCTGACATGCTCGAAGGACAAATGTCTAAAAATCTTCAAGCAATTCCCCCGAAGAGTGTTCATATAAAAATGAACTTAATTAAAAATTAGACTAAATATATATGTAGAAAAGATAAATATATATGCAGAAGAATAAAAATACTCACTATAGATGAAAATACTCACATTAGTAGAAAAATACTCACAATAGTAGAAAAATACATACAGTAAAAAAATACATACAGTAGAAAATACAAAATACAAAAGCCAGTAAATCAGATTGAATTTATATATGAGAATAGTAGGAAGTTGCCAAAAGTAAATTTGACAAAAGTAAATTGTAACACTTGGGCTTTACAAACTTTTAAATATTAGCAACTATAAATTAGAGTTTCCTTATTTAACAGTCATTCCTAAATTTCACAAAATTCCTATAAAGTTTAGATTTATCACCTGTGGTACTAAATTATACATGAATAAACCTGGAATCATTTTTGCTAAATTTCTTAATATTATATTAGACAATATTGTTAAATCAGAAGCCACTTGGATCATTAATAATAATAGGCCTGTTTTGGATTTTTTATCGAAAAATTATATTTATTGTATTAATTCTTTTGACTTTAAAGACCTTTTTACTAATATTCCCATAGATAAATTAAACGATGTACTACACCTTTATTATCAGGACTATAGAAACTTATTAAATATTAATTTTGATTACTGGAATAATTTAGTTAAAATGTGTATTTATAATAATTTTATATTTAACGGTGAAAATATTTTTATTCAAAATTGTGGAATTCCACAGGGATCCAACTTTTCTAGCACACTAGCAAATTTATTTTTACATTATTTTGAAAAAAACTTCTTTTATCAATATCCTTTTGCTTTTCGATACATAGATGATTTCATTATTTTCAACAATTTAAAATTTGAAGATATTTCTAAAACTATTTACCCTGAAGAACTTTCTCTAATTAAAACTAATTTATGTGAAACTAAAACAGAATTTCTGGATTTATTTATCACTATTGATAATTCCACTACATATATAGACATTTTCGACAAAACTAAACAGTTTAATTTTCATGTTAATAAGTTAATTTCTTGGAACTCCAATATTTCTTTAAAAATATACAGAAACATTATAATTAATGAGCTTAATCGCATTTATATAATCTGTAACAATTATGAATATACTAAAAATCAAATTAAACGCTTAATAGCTCACCTAAAAAATAACAATATTCCAATTAATTTTATTTTAAAATATGTAGGAAGTAGGGAATCGCTTGTAAGATTGAAGTAATGCGTAGTTTTTATAACTACAGAAGGGCCACCCAAGCATTGAAGTTCTTACAAGAATCCTGAAAATACCTACATATATACACTTTATTTTATACATAACTAAAACTTAAATCCCCTTTAATACGCTTTAACTTTGTAAACCACTTTAACTTTTTGAATTTAATTACTTCTGGCAATATTTCTTCATTCTAATTTCAAATTTACTTTTGGCAACTTCCTACTATTCTCATATATAAATTCAATCTGATTTACTGGCTTTTGTATTTTGTATTTTCTACTGTATGTATTTTTTTACTGTATGTATTTTTCTACTATTGTGAGTATTTTTCTACTAATGTGAGTATTTTCATCTATAGTGAGTATTTTTATTCTTCTGCATATATATTTATCTTTTCTACATATATATTTAGTCTAATTTTTAATTAAGTTCATTTTTATATGAACACTCTTCGGGGGAATTGCTTGAAGATTTTTAGACATTTGTCCTTCGAGCATGTCAGAAAAGAGTGTTCATTTTTGCATAGCTGACCATCTCCCTCCTGATGAAGACATGGTCCCTATGCCTTCTTGTCTTTTGCTTCATATACTTTAGTATCTTTCCAATTTTATATTTCTGATTTTACTTTTCATGTTTTATCTTTATATATATATATATATATATATATATATATATATATATATATATATATATATATATATATATATATATATATATATATATATATATATATATATATATATATATATATAAATGAAAAGTGGTTTGGGAATCGCAGCTTTGCTGTAAGTAATTCACTTGTGATGTTACATTCTAACTGCAATGCAATCATTGAGACTGGAAAATCCAGATGTTAATTGAGCCCCGTGAATACTTTTAACGCAGTATCTCACTTTTTGGACATTGCAATCCGCTTCTATAAACTTAGATTTCTTTCTCTGAGCTTCACTTTACGTGCATTATTTTGATTTTCCAAGC
>JAJQOW010000590.1:62500-75000 GCA_037975125.1 Latrodectus hesperus | reverse complement strand
TTAAAACTCTTTCTTTACAAGAGTGATTTCCATTAATTTCGGCCGGCAGCATAAGAGGATTTTCAATTCCTGAAACTTCAATCGGATTAAGAGCTTCAACGGAAGAAATTCTTGAACTTCAAAGCACGCAGTAGATTTGGTTTTCTTAAAACAACTCACGTGTAAAATTGGCATATTATTTATTATAATAGATTTAAATATTAAGGTTTTATATTGTGCCTTGAGTTTAAAAATATTTTGTTTATTTAATTTTGCAACCAGGTTGAAATTGAAACAGATTGTTTTCTAATGTTTTTAAGTGTGTATATATTTGTATCCATTAAAATAAATTATATCTTTGTAAGAATTTCATTTTATGCAAATATTCTTTTTAATTAAGAAGTATTATTTTATTATATTATTTATATTAGAAAATATCTAATGATTACTCTCATCTTAATTTCTTTTGAAAAAAAGTTCTTGTAATCGTAAATAAAAGAAAATGTGTTGTAAAAGATAGCCTATTCATAAATACATTTAAGAATCACAGTTGTAAAAATTATGCTATAAATTGTAAATTGTTCCATAAAAAATTTTAATTTCTGCCTTTTTTATTCATACTGCATGTATAGGTATTTATTTCAAATGAAACACATTCCTTAATATTTTACAAAAATAAGAAACGAATTTTTACTTTCATAAGCCAGTACAGGTACAGTTTACAGATAAAAATTTTATCAAATTGTTTATTCCTCATTGTCAATTTATGTTTATTTTTATGGCAATATATTAAAAAATGATAAATGCATCACATATTTTAAGGAAATATTTTGTCAAGAAGGGACTTTTAATAAATATCATTTATATTATTTAGTATATTCAGGCTTAAGATATTTTCTCCCTTTTTTTAATATATGGAAAGCAGTGTTTTAAAAAATTTTATATAATAAAAAATGAGTTTTTAACTAATAAAATAATAATGAATACAATATATATCATGCATATTATAAAAGTACTTAAGCATTTATTATACTACAAGTCCTTCATAGTTAAAAAATTTAAATACATTAACTATATTGAATTAACATTCCTTAAGAGATTAAAATTCAACCTTTAATAATTAAATAACTCTTCAGAAAAGGCTGATTATTCAATAGTACTTAAGAATGCCTTAAAGTTGAGTTAATTTTTAATGAAAAGCTTTTAACTTATATTTGTCGGGCCTTTTCAGTGTTAAATATTTTATTTGTGTGCGAATAAATTATAGATAAATATACGTGAAGCGGAGTTTTATCAGAGAGAACAAAAGAAACTAAGCATAAAAAAGTAAAGAAATTATTTGAATACACACGCACAAGATATTTCTTAATTATAAATTCTTCTATTTAAACAACATTATTGATTTGCTTAACGGTTTTGTCTTGATAAATTATACAAATTATTATTAACACTTTACTTTTTAGAATAGACAACATGGGTACATTCATTTGTTAATAAAGTTTCTATTAATATATATTTTATATTACACATATACGCTCATGTGTTTGTGTGTAATGACAATATAAAAGTAGTTTGTATATAGGTAATATGTTGTATGATATATTAATATATCCCTATGATAAAGGAAAATATCTAATGAAATTTATAAGAGATAAATTAAAGTACTTACGAAAAATATAGTTAAGAAGAAATTATAAATAAAAGTAAATACTGCTATATTTATTATTCTAATTAACAAAATCATGGGTGTATCATAATTTTCTCCTTAAATTTGTACAAATTTTACTTTACCTCTCTATTAAATTGCAATATTAAAATTTTTAAACAGCTAAAATACTAAATAAATCTGATATTAATGTTTTAATTCTATTTTAATGGCTATGAAAAATGATTTTCTCCCAACTGATTCCACTATGCGAAAATTATTTTGCTTAATTAATTAAATTTAATCACATTGGCTCACAAAATAAAAGGGATAAAGCTAAACTTTCTTTCTTTCATAACATACACATTCTTTAAAATAAACATTTCCAATTTTATTATAGTTCTAAAAATTGTTTTAACATTTTAAACATTACTGTGTATAATATTTCATAATTATTTATCATTGTAAATGTAGCTTCACATTTTTAGTTACGTTTATTATATCAAAATGATAACACACTAGAAATATTATTTAGTAGAATTAGATACTTTAATTTGCTGTTAAAATCATTTTTTTATGATCAAAATATCTGTTTTATACCTCTTACGTGTTTTCTTATTATATAATTATACAAGAAATAATATCAATTACAAAACATTTATTTAAAATAAATAGTAATTCAAAATTAAATTTAAATTATAATTTTTTTCTTAGTAAAATAAATGGCATACGAAAGATAAGACTTAATTTCTGTTGCTCTCATAATTAAAATTTTGAAATTTTAAGCATTTTGAAGTATTCAGTGGTGAAAACTTAATTTTAAAGCTGAAGTTACTTTCTTACACAAGACAGAAAAAATTTAATTTATATTGAAAAGTCTCTAAAGTTAACCTTCCTCCAAATAAATTTACATTAGCTGTGGGAAATGCAAATAGTATGCAATGCACAAAAAATTGGTGTTTTGTTTATACAGTGGAATATATTTTCCAGCTCCTGTAAGATTTACTTATAAATATATTCTTTCTTGCGTGAAATAAGATTTGTGATTGCCTATTAATTAAATTTTTATCTTTTTATTTTGAAAACATTTTAAAACAAAAACAAAGAATTATTTATCTCACTGAAATTTTAAAAACATTTTAATTTCATTCATTTTTCTTTTCCGCATTAATAAATGTGTTCTGTAAAAGAAATTTCTAGTGAAAATTAATTTATTTATGTGTCAAGTCTATAGGTATAAATTATACATATATATATATATATATATGTATATGTTTATAGTTTTGCCTAAGACTCTATTAATTCATGAAAGTTCTGAATACTGTTTAAAAGAAAATTGTACCATTCTTCATGGAGATATTTTGATTGTTCTGAGAAAGACGCCGGTGTAGGATATCGATTCCTTATTGAAATGTCTAAAATAGAACATGTTATTATGTCTAAAATAGAACATAATAATTCGAATATATTGAAGTTGGAGACTCTGAGAATAAAGTTAGATGCTTAACTTCATTTTCGTATTCAATAAACCATGATTAAATTTAAACACATTCCATGCATTCTAGAAAATTCCATTTTTTGCAAAATATAAAGTTTAAAATAAAGAAAGGAACTAGTAAGCTAAGAATTCTCTATATTTCTTCCATCCTTCTTTTCAGAATTACGATTGTTCCAGCAAAAAGCTACGACACGACTGCTCATATCATGATAGATCCACTTCATTGCTTGACAGTTGGAATGAGGCAATCATGATCATACGCTTTGGTGGGTGACTTCCAAAGATTCACATGCTCTGTTGTAGAGAAATATGTGAAAGACCTTTTGCCAGATCTTATTATATTCTTCCACTTATCAATCGGGCAGGCTACGTGAGTGTAGCATTACCATTAAGTAAGTTTGGCATTTGGGTTTATAACCAGTGGCTTGTGAATATTGCTCTGCCATCAGCTACATTCTATAGACTGTAATCATTGAAACTGGAAAATTTTGGAATTTAATGAGCACTGTTTCTATGCTTCTCGAACATGCTTTTGCTGTAGTTGCTTGCTTTTAGACATTAAAATCCATTCCGTTTTGCTTTGGTGAGCTTGTTGTGTCACGCTGTTTGTATTTTGTGATGACTTTTGACACCGTTGCACAAGAAGTCTCCAAGAAGGCTAAAAACCATCAATTCATTGTGGTGTTTGCCCACTTTTTCAGCCACATGGTCTACAATTTTGCCCAGAGAAAATTTGAGAAATCCACTATTTTACGGTTTTAAATATATACGATTTTTATAAAATACTGAAAAATAGTACAAATAATTCACTTACATTTTATAAATTAAATAATTAGCATTTATTTGCAAAACTTATTTGAAAGTCAAAGTTGCTTATCATATTCTTCTTCTTAATAATTGATATTCGATTATTCTTCAACGATAAATTGCGGTGGTATAATGAAATATAGTACTTTTAAACATTACTCTGAAGCTTTGAGAGTTAGGTACCCTTCATGGTCGGAATCATAATTTGATTTACTGAAAACCAAATTATTTAATCATTATTCACCTTCAATTTAACCAAATTATTCAAATTATTTAGTTAAATAATCAAACATTTATAAAAAAATTTCCTGTATAAATGAGAGTATAAAAAGCAAGATGACTCAATATCTTGAGATCATTTATCATGCATCCTGAAAAATTCAGTCAAATGAAACTGATAGAATGAACAAATTAAAGCTCTCTAAATATGAAATTTTCGGCTCGTTTAAAATTTTCTGGTTACACAGCGCAGTAATCTATATTATTTTTGTTGTTTAAATTCTACTCTATAACATTGTTGCTACCATTCGTACACTCTTATTACAGAATAAACATCTAGAATGAAAAAGCTTTATAACAATATTTCTTGATTATGGAAAACTTCTCTTAAAAATTATCCTTGTAGGAAATAAGCGTTTTAGATTTCTGTATAATCTTTTTCAATCATTATGATATTTAAAGCAGTTTAGATAATAAATCAATTTTATTTAAAATTGTTTTAAAACAATTGAAAATAATTTTATTGAAGGGAATTATGCTTATTCACACACACGCTATGGTAATATACTGATGAAATTAATGCTCTTTTCTCAATAAACATTCCTTTTAAGATAAAATGAATTTCCAGCTTTTGTAAACTGTTGTTCATTGTTATCCCTTTTTTCTAAGCAATAAAACTCTCTTTCATCATTATCAAGGTAAAATTTCTCTCATTTGAAAAGACAAACATCCAGTGAAACATCTGGATTTAAGTAGCATAAGCTTGTTCCTTAATATTACATCATCTCAGCTGCATTTTAAATAGGATAACATCTAATGCCCCAAAACTAGAGAAAAGTGATAGAAAAAATATCACTTTATACATGTATACGTTTTGAATTTTTTCTCTTAAGCTTTTAATAAATTGAAATAATATATTACAAATTGCTTCATATTTTCAAAATTGAGCACAAGATTAGGAAAAAATTATTTATGATTCTCCAAACAAGGTTTTGAATATTTATTACATCAAAAAGTTGTTAGAGTATGTAATAACAAAGAATTGAACATCGATTTCAAGAATTTAATATCAATGTGACACATTTCAGATGAAATTGTTAAAATAAAGTTTAATATCCCCGATTACTTTTCTCATTACATTTAAAAAAGACCGTTGAAATTGAAAGTTGAAATTCAAATTATTATTTTAACAAAGGTTTATAAGGAAATGTTGATAATATTTGTCATAAATATTTTTGAGACCATTTTTATAATATTTTAACTTCATTTAGCCATGATATCACATTAAAATAATATTTAAGTCTACCATTAAATCTCATTTGTGTCAAGATGTTAATTGAAATAGATTTTTCATAAAATTTATTAAAAACATGTATTATTATAGTTGTTTGTTTTTACTAATTTCTATAAAATATGTTACCGTAGATTCTCATACAAATTTCATTTTTTTATATCTGTATTTCATTTTTTTATAGAAAATTGATTTATCCTTAAACATAAAACAATGTACAATTTGTTCTCAGAAATATATTTCTGTGTTTTTACAATATAAAATATGTTTTCCTAAAAATTGTTTTGATGCAACAAAATATATTTCTATCAAAATGTATTTTAGGTAGAGAAATTTGTTATTTTATTTCTTGAACAAAAAGATATTTCTAAAAGAAATTTAACTTATGAATATTTGAAGAATTTAATTTTTTACAATTCTTGCTTGAATTACATTGTTTTTGTTTTTAAAATTAGAGAGTTACTTTAAAAAATAAATTTATTATTATCGGCAACAAAAACTATTGCAAATCAACTTTAATTTAATTACATAAATTTAAAGTAATTCTAAAATATTCATATTTTAGTATTTAATATTTAAAATGAATTACAATATTTTTATTTATTTCTTTAACGAATTCTTCAAATTTTAAAATCAATACAAAGTATGAAATAAATTATTTTTTATTAAAAAATCATGCAAATAAAAGGCAGAATTATTACAACAGCTAAAACTCGCAATTTAAATTATGTTATATATTTCTCTATGTATGATATACTGTGGTACATGATAAACGATAAATTTATTTAAAAGAATGTTTAAAAGTTCAAAACTTGAAAATATAATTATTTTACTATTTGAAAATATAATAATTAAATTAGGTAAAATTATGATATAAAATAACTGTCAAATATAAAGGATAATATTTTTAAATCAAAAAATAATTTTTTTCAAGGAAGAAAAATGCATATATTATTCATGATTCTTAAAAACCAATGACTAATAACATTTCTTATGATTATTTTTATGAAATGAATTTACCAAATGTTTTGGTTTTAAAGTTCTCTTGAAATAGACACAAACCAATTTTTCCCCTACTTTTTATTTCATGTGATGTAGTTTTTGTCTATGTTACTCACTCAATCGATGTATTTACATATGCGTACATTTGTATGTATGTGTCTGTAAAAATACATATGTTATTGCTAAAGTACAAAAATCATTTATTCTGATGGTAATCTAGTTGTGCAGGACATAAATATTTTTATTGACTTGTGAATAAGGATTTATTATTAAACATTCCAACTGTTACTAACTGTTTTCTTGATCCTCATATTAATTGTGTTTCAAAATTCCTTTTAAAAGAATGATAGAATCAATAAATGACTCCCCATTGACATTTAAGCATTCTCTATTTTGAATACACTAACAGAATTTTATGAGCATTTAGTGTCCAAAATAAAGCTATCTTGGGAAAGAATTTTTCATTTTGATAGTGAATTTACTATTGCGAAGGGATATAAAATACTTCAGAAACGACACTCTAAGTAAAGACGTAGTGATATGTTCCGTTTTCTTAACTGAATTTTTTGTTGACGTTGCAGGTTATCTCAGTTTCACTAAATATGCTAAACTTGCAACAGTCAATAAAAGAAGTTATTCGTTGCCACCATATATTGCAAAAATCTATACAATTTTTTATTTTCTAAAAGTGGCTTCAGAAAGCCGACTATGGACGGATCGAATAGCTTATTAATATGTAAAGGGCTTAGACATACACTCCTGAATCTTTATGAGGAAAATGAAGCTTTAAATGTGGTATTTCGTTATTAGAACTGTGTTAACTCAAACAAGGGAAAAATCTTATTGGAGAAATTTATATTGACTTTTCTGTTTTTGTGAAATTGAAATTTTATTAATTATATATATATATATATATATATATATATATATATATATATATATATATATATATATATATATATATATATATATATAGTTATATTTTCTATTCTTAATATTTAAGTGTTTCTTATTAGAATGAAATAAAACTTATTTGTACAAGTAAAAAATCTTAAAATTTGATAAACAGTTAAAAGAATTTCTCAAGCTATTAAACAAGATTGACATGAAAATCATAAAGGCATGTATTTCTATATAAACAATTATATAATCAATTTAGAGAAAATTTATAAACCATATGTGCTTTCTTTCATCTATCTATTTCCTATTTTGTATAAAAAATAGTATAAAATTTTAAGTGAATTTCATGTAAATCTTAAGTGTAAATCTAACCAATCTAGAAAGAAATTTCCCCACAAAATATTAATTCAAAGGCTTGCCTTTCTTAAGATATTAAAATTATAGCCTATGAAAGCAAGTAATAAAATATGGATATGTTAGAAATTTTGATATAATGATTAGACACATCCAATTTTAAATTATTTTTCCGCATATCATATTAATTGATAAAATAAATTAATTTTTATAAGTAAAAACTATTTTCTAAATGTATATTTTACTTGTCGCTGAAAAGATATTGAATAGAATTCATAAATTTTTTCATGATTTATACAAATTATTAGTTAAGTATCATTCACTTACTTTATTATTTGAAATCTTTAAATTTCATGTATATAATTTTATAACATTCAAAAATAACAATTATGTAGTACATTATGAGGATGTCTTTTCATAATAACTAAACAATATAATTCATTGTGCAAGAATACAAACTTTCAACATAACTTTGAAGGTCATTACCCGAATTTGTCCATTTAAGCATTTTATACATAATTGCTATTACACAGGTATATTCACATTGTTTGTGAACGAAATCATAATATTGAGTAATACTATTTGCTGCACTATTCTTTATTTGTAATAAGAAATGCATGACGTAAAATTTCTGAGCCAATATTCAATTTATGAGTTTTTTGACAGTAAAAGTTTTTATTTAAAATTTCTATTCCCTACATAGAAGGATGATACTAAAACATATCTTGTTATTAGACCAATTCGTTTAAACCCTCAGTATTAATTAATAAGTTTGAGCAATTTATAATTTATACTTAATAGTAATTTAAAATAGGATTTTTCGCTATAGATTAATATATTTACACTATCAGTGGTAAAAAATATGCAGTTAGGAGACAACTTTTATAATATTTAAAATTCTTTTGCTTAGAAATTTTGTGTTTTATCATTGAACTAGAATATATAGATGGCCTGAGAAGATAGTCTCAGATATATCTTTATTTTATCTTTTTTAGATATCTTCAGATAATGTCTGATTATTTTACTTTGTTCTAAGTTTTTAGTAATCTTTTACATTATAATATTTACAGATGACAGACTATATGATTTTAACTTGCATATTTAATTTTTATTTTGTCATATTAAAATTCAAAATAAATTTAATGGCTATGAAATTTCAATTAAAAATACATGATTAAAATAAACAGATACTTTGGTTTAATCCTATCAGAGAACATACAGTAAATGAAAACTGCAAAAAGAGTTTTGAAAAGGGAAAAATCATTCTAAAGAATTGCTTTATTTTAATATAAAATAAAATACGGCAATTTTATAAATAAAAATCTTATATTTTTCAATAATCTGTTTTAAAAGTAGTGCCGGTCTGAGCATATTTCTGGTTTTAGTATTTTCGATAATATATAGAAAACTAAAATACTATAGATAAATAATAAATTTAAAAACAACAATTTCTATATAAAAACTACACATATCCTGTATTTTCAATTCTCCGATATTTGATAAAATTTTAAATAACTAGCGAAATTAAACATTCTTCTGTACTATCTATACGATGGATATATAAAAAGTAATTCATAAGAACGAGCCAATATGAAGCTTACATTAATAAAAACTACTCAAAACATTTTAAAATTCTAGTAAAAACTTGCTTCACACTAAAAGGCATGATTAAAATTTAAACAAAAAGAACTATACTCAAATCATTTGCATTAACAAGTTTTTGATGATGTAAAGTGGTCCTTATTTTCGTTTTCTGGTTATGTATTTTTATGACATGTTATGAAAATTACATTTTCTTTTATAAAATATTCTCTCCACCAATTTTTTTGAAAATTACAAAACATCGTGTAGAAATATCAAAACAAAAATAATTAATTTTATTGAAGCATGCTTTGAAAAGTGCATTGCATACTTTAAAAATAATTTCCATTTATTATTTTGAAATACAAATATTTTGAAATTGAAATATTTTGAAGCATGGAAAAATAACTCATTCAAAGCACACTGTTTCGCTTAAACAATTGCAATATATACTCCGTGTCATAAAATGTTGTTATTTTTTTAGTAATTTTTGAGCTCAAAGATTAAATTTTTTATTCATTATTAGAAGGCTATATTTATAAATTAGTGAGAAACATTTAAATCTGTTATTATGAAAATATTTAATACTGAGATAATACAGATATATTTAATACTGATATTCAATACTAATGAATATGAAATATTTAATATCGAGTATAAAATAAAACTCTAAATTCAAAAATATATCTATTCTTTTCTGTCATACTAATTACATATCAAAAAAGTCTTTCTAAAATAATCATAAAGGCCCAATGATTGATTTTTTATCAAATAATTAATTACTATGTGTTATTTAGTTGTATATAATGAATGTCTCAAAATTGATATAACAATGTATAAATGTGTGTAATTGGTTAATTAAGTATACTTTTATTATATTAATTAAATAATTATAATAATTTCTGTAAAACTATAATAGTAATTTACTATTATCGTTTTGTTGATGGATGGAAAATATATTTTATCTCATTTTGAAGCAAGTATATTCATAAAAGTTCAAAGCAAAAATACTACAGAAATATTTTGAAAATATGTGAATATTTAACATATTAATAAAAAAATGAATGCATAATGTGTGTGAAATTAACTTCTATTTAACTTCTAAAGGTTATGTATGCAAACTTGATTTATTATTTCAATTCTCAAGGATTATAATTCCTGAATTTAAAATGAAGCATAATCAACATTATAGAAGTTCTTTTCATTAGAATTTCGATGCAGCATTGGCTTCAAAATTTCTATGCCCTGAAGAATAGTAAATGGAGAGTGAAAATTGCCACATGAATATTCCATAACTTTTAACGATTTCCGAACTGTTGCATAACTTATTAACTGCATGCACATCAGAGAATGACTACAATTTTAAAAAAACTTTAACTGTTTTCACGTACAATGACATGCTCCAGTAGGCTCAGTTACTTTGTAGAATAAAACGATTATTTTAACGATCATTAATAATATTTACTATTTAATCATGAGCCTTAAACTGATCAAAATATTGCTGTAAAAATATAAATTTCATGACAGAAAATTTTCATACTGTTAAATGCATGTAAAAAATAACCATGCGATTATAATAGCAGTGAATCTATGAAAAAATGATTGATAAACATATGGAATTTAAAAACCGTCTCATGCAGTACTGCACAAAAACAAATGCACACATACTGTGTGAATAACATTCGTGATACTCTGCGACAACTTCATTATCTTGTGTGTATACCTAGGAGGCAATTGAATATATGATTCCTCTTGCAAAGCTGTTAATGCGTGTTGTTCATAGGACAAATATGGAATACATTCTTTTAAAAAGTGATCCAAATATGACTTTGCCGCTGTCTGTGCTCCATGTAGGACACAATATCTACTTCAATAATTTGCAGTGTACTCCCCGTTTGTTTTTTGATTTAGTTTTTTTTCAAAACTCCAAATACTTATATGTTATATATATATATATAAATAAATAAATAAATAAATATACATATATATATATATATATATATATATATATAATATATATATATATATATATATATATATATATATATATATATATATATATATATATATATATATATATATATATATATATATTATATGTGTATATATATATATATATATATATATATATGTATATATATATATATATATATATATATATATATTATATATATATATATATATATATATATATATATATATTATATATATATATATATATATATATATATATATATATATATATATATATATATATATATATATATATATATATATATATATATTATATGTATATATATATGTATATGTATATATATATATATATATATATATATATATATATATATATATATATATATATATATATATATATATATATATATATATATTATATATATTTATATATTTATATATATATATATATATATATATATATATATATATATATATATATATATATATATATATATATATATATATATATATATATATATATATATATATATGTATATAGTATTTTTCAGTATAAATTATACAATTCTTAAAATGTTATATACTTTTTTTAATAAATAAATTATTATATTTCTTTTGGTTTTATTAACATAAACCTTAATTTCTGTCTGTATTTAATTTACATTAATTTCTGTGGCATATTTTGTACAATATATTATATAAAATATTTTAACTTGTCCTTTTTACAGCTGGTAATTGAAGGAAAATAATTTTTGATTAATTTAGAAATATGGCAACCTTTATATCCTAAAAACTTTTCAAGCTACTACTTTTCTTGAAAAGTATAGCTTTTAGAAAAGACTACTCGTAGAAAAGATCCTCGTATTTTATAATACCAATAGAGATAGATATATTTGAATTTTGAAGTGAATTAACATGAAGAAAATTTTTAAATATTCAAAACAGGTAGAATATGTATATATATACAAAGTTTTCCATCAATATTAGCGATAGAAAAATTCACTTTGTTTGTCGATTCAGAGGTCCTTGTTCAAATATAATAAATCGCTCTACTACTGCTTTCTTCATTTACTTCATAAAAAATTCTTAAATTATGTAATGAAAAATGCTCAAATCAAATAAAAAAATTATTATCCATAATAATGAATATTAGAATTTGTCTTAAGAAGTTTGTAAATCATACTTAAAACAGATTCCAATATTCATACTGATGATAGAAGCTCCACACGATTTCGATAAGTAGGAATTAT